>BROF01007362.1:0-15068 GCA_024346535.1 Eptatretus burgeri | reverse complement strand
ATATATATATATATATATATATACACATACATACTGTTGCAGATTCGCGCCCGCCGGCGTGCGATCGGCCACGTAACTCGAATCGCGACCGCGTCGCCCATTGGACGGACAATTCAGTCGTGACCCTCCTGGGACTACCGCCAGAAACCAGTCACGGGTGGGGGTTTAACCCCACCACCCATTCCGCAGTCCACCCGCGCGAGATAGGGTAAATCGCCGAAAGTCGATATACCTATGGTACTCGCACGGGTAATCTGCCGAGGGATGGGACCACGCCACAGGCCGACTCCGGACACGAACCGCTTAAGCGGTTCGTTCCGTATTACAGGGATAACCGAGCGGAGTTATCGACGGCCTTGACGGTTCAGATTCATTACCGGGATGTTGAAACCCACTACGAATCCCTTAAGTGATGCAGGATGGAGAGTCAATTAAAAGAAGGAGACGAAGCAAAGCGGGAACAATTGGATAAGCACATTTATTCCGCACCACACGGCAGCATGGAAGGCACGTATAATTCAGTAATACACCAAAAGCAATACACGGGAATACAATAAAACCAAAGAAACACACGTGTGCAGTGGTAAAGAAACAAAAGCAATGCACAAACGCAGATCGACTACCGAATAGGACTTACACAGGGCAACACTGACACAGTTTTACTTCACAGACTGGCGCCACCCACAGACATTTACACAAAAACCCCAAAAGAAAAGAAGTCGCGACTTCCCTGGGCGTGTCGTCCAGCCTTGGCGACCGCAGCCTCGAGTCCCTCCGGCGTGGTGCAATGAGCTCGTGCCGCGCGTAGCTCGCGTCGTCTGCCCGACAGCTCGGACGGGGTTTTTGGGGGGAACTGGACCAGGTTTCGCCGCTATCTCGGTGCGGACGGGGTGGGGAATGGCAGGCGCTCCGTCCAGCGACTGCACCGACTGGCTTGAGAAGCCCCGTGCTCAACCGAACCACGAACAGAACGGATGATGCACACACAGTACGATCCTTGCTCCGACAGTCTCGAGCCTCTCCGAGTTTCGAGCTTCTCCCAGGGCGATCCGATGCACACACCAAGAGCAAGGACTCCCCACCTCTCGACAACCGACGAACAAGAGTCCAACACGAACCGGGAAAAAAGGGAACAACCACCCACACGACTCTTCACGCCTCGACAACCGACCGAACAACCAAGAGCCAACTCGAACCGGGACAAGGGAACAACCAACCACACGACTCTTCACGCCCACCCTTTTGTAGGGTGGGGCTCCGCCCTTATCCCCGCCCCGTTTCTGGCTCCACCTCCCTTCTGGAAGCTTCCCAAAAAGGGGCGTGCCCTCTCGTTCCCCCCTCCCCGCGCCGTGCGGGGGACGAGGAAAGTCAGTTTTGGCTCGGGGCCAGGGAATTATTCCCCCAAAATCAGGCCCCCACCTTTTTCACCTTTGACCTCTGGCTCAAATCACACCTCCCCCATGCCAAAGCACGGGCATTTTGGGCGGGAGATCTTGGCGGGAGATATTCAAGCTGCCACTCCGCTCCGTTTCATCCGTCCCGTGGAGATCATGACCCCACGGTGCTCGTTGAATGGCGAGTGGCGAAGATGTGGTAGCGTAGTTGTGGAAGGTGGCGTCGTGGTGTGAATGGCGTGATTGTTGGCGTCGTGTAGTGAATAGCGTGATCGTTGAGATCTTGGTTGTGGCGATGTTCATTGTTGTTCTTGCTCCAAATTAACGACAGCAAAAGAAAAACGACTAACTGAAGAATCGCAGCCCGATTGGATCACATATATTCCCTCTATACAACGGGTTTGGGCTAACTACACATGAACTTACCGATATATCTCACCTGAGGACCCTTTATGGTGTAATGCGAATTTCCACAGCCGTAACAATACATATGTACACACACACACACACACACACACACACACACACACACACACACACACACACACTACACTACATGGCCAAAAGTATGCAGACACCCCTTCCAATTGGTGGATTCTGCTATTTCAGCCACAGCCATTTCTGACAGGTCTGTAAAATCAAGCACACAGCCGTGCAATCTCCATATACAAACATTGACAGTAGAATGGGCCATACTGAAGAGCTCAGTGACTTTCAACGTGGCACCATCATAGGATGCCACCTTTCCAACAAGTCAGTTCATCAAATTTCTGCCCTGCTCGAGCTGCCCCGGTCAACTGTCAGTGCTGTTATTGTGAAGTGGAAATGTTGCAGAGCAAAAACAGCTCAGCCACGAAGTGGTCGGCAACGCAAACTCACAGAACATAACTGCCAAATGCTGAAGTGTGTAGCACGGAAAAATCGTCTGTCGTCAGTTGCAACACTCGCTACCAAGTTCCAAACCGACTCTGAAAGCAACGTCAGCACAAGCACTGTTTGTCAAGAGCTTCATGAAATGGGTTTCCATGGCCAAGCACAAGCCTAAGATCACCATGTGCAATGCCAAGCATCAGCTGGAGTGGTGTAAAGTTCACCGCCGTTGGAATCTGGAGCAGTGGAAACACGTTCTCTGGAGTGATGAATCACACTTCACCATCTGGCAGTCCGACGGATGAATCTGGGTTTGGCGGATGCCAGGAGAACGCTACCTGCGTGAATGCATTGTGCCAACTGTAAAGTTTGGTGGTGGAGGAATAATGGACTGGGGCTGTTTTTCATGGTCCAGGCTTGACCCCTTAGTTCCAGTGAAGGGAAATCTTAACGTGACAGCATACAATAACATTCTAGACGATTCTGTGCTTCCAACTTTGTGGCAAAAGTTTGGGGAATGCTCTTTCCTGTTTCAGAATGACAATAACCCCATGCATAAAGTGAGGTCCATACAATAATGGTTTGTCAAGATCAGTGTGGAAGAACTTGACTGGCCTGTGCAGAGCCCTGACCTCAACCCCAAACACCTTTGGGATGAATTGGAATGCTGACTACGAGCCAGACCTCAACGCCCAACAACAGTGCCCGATCTCATTAATGCTCTTGTGGCTGAATGGAAGCAAATCCCCACAGCAATGTTCAAAACATCTCATGGAAAACCTTCCCAGAAGAGTGGAGGCTGTAAAAGCAGCAAAGAGCGGACCAACTCCATATTAATGCTCATGATTTTGCAATGAGATGTTGGACAAGCAGGTGTCTACATACTTTTGGCCATGTTGTGTATCTCAGACATTTGACAATCTGATACCCTGCTTTACTTACAAAGTGTTCTGCCTGTGGAATCCAAGCCCATCTTTCCAGTTGGCTTTCTGACTTCCTACACTAATTATCTCAGCATTGTAACTCAACAAAATCCTATCACCACTCCCAGTGGAGGCCGGAGTGCCCCAAGACAGTCTTGAACCCAGTTATCATCCTCTTGTACATTTATGGCCTCTCCAATGCCCTCTTTTCCTCTTCTTAGATGAACCCACATGATGCCATACAATTCCTGGGTGTAGAATTATATGGCATCATGGCAGCAGACAACAGCTTCCCCATCTGCTGACCTCAAAATAACCAGATGCTGGCCTAACACTTGGAACCTCTCTTTCAATCCAGAGAAATATCGCATTCCCGTACTATCGTTTCTGAAGGATCATAAAATGAACGCAGCCACCGTTTTCCACAATCAACCACTGGAAGAGGTCCAGTCTCTTGAGCTTCTGGGCTTCACCATCAGTCGTAACATTTCCCGAGCTGATCATGTATCTAAGCTGGTCTCCAAGACCAGCCACAGACCAGGCATCCTCCATCATGATCAGTCCTTCCCTGGTAAATCTGAACTTTTCACAATGTACAAGGCCTTTGTGTGTAGCTAAATGGAATACTACTCTTCCCTATGGGATGATGCCCCCACTTCTCTCCTCTATCTACTGGTTGCTAAGGAATCCTAAACTATCAACATCATTAGCATCTACCTCCCACAAAGAAACAGAAGCACATGGCCTGTAACCCTCTTATAGCAGACAGATTATCAGCCACTCTATTTTCTACTATCGCCCCTCAGTTCTTGGTCCCTCTACTCTTTCAACACTCCATCCCTCCAATCTCCTCCCCTCCCCTCCCCCCTCTCCAGCCATATGGATTCCTGATACAATTCACTCCTTGGGGAACTCCAGAAATCCAAGTCGACATCCACTCCTTTGTTCCTCTCTTCTCTCCACCTGTGTAACCGGTTGAATCACACTCTTCCTTCCAGGGTTTCAAGCTGGCAGTGCACCACCATCCCATATACGAGATTTAATCCCTCACCATGATCTTTTATATCTTCATGAACCATGGAAATAAGGAAAGGGATGTTTCTTCTTTGCATATATTGTCGAGGCTCATATAAGAGCTAACACAGAACGTATAACAAAGGGAGCAGGAGACAAGATGGGTGGGAAAGGGAAGCACGAAACAGTGGGGAACAGAGACATTGTTCCTGCCTTTCTCCCTCCCCTTGCCGGTTGCTGTTTATTCTCCCTCTTCTTACTCCTCCTATTCATTCATCTCCTTGCATTGCATCCATCAGATGCTCCACTGGCCAACTGTCAGTGTGATGCCTTCTACCCTCCATGACCGCACTCCTCCATGAGCTTAGATTTTGCATACAAAAATAAAAAGGAAAGCAAAGTTACAATCACATCTCGAGAAAGGAGGTAGATCTTGAACGTCATTAATCACACACTCCTCTTCTCGGATGAAGTGATTCAGCATATAATGTAGTCCATCATCATCATCATGTACCATGCTCTATCGTCGATACAAAGTGTTGGTTCTTATGAAGCGCTTTCTTGGTTCGGGTTACGTTCCAATCCTGGACAGGTCAACACTCCGACACAGGATACTTGACTGAGGGTGTCGTATATTGTTCAGGATGCTAGCGATAGCTTGACTACTGTCCTGAAGGACCTCATGGGATCCTTAACATCCATCAACTAATGCCAGGACATGTGACACCTCGGTTAACGTCCATTCAATGGACAGTGGACGGACTCTATTGATGCCTCGCCCTGTCTGAGAAAAACCAGGGTGACATTTTATAGCTGGCTTGAGATTCAAACCCAGGCTACAGAGTTCAGAAGGGAATGTGCACACCTCAAGACAGTCCTGCCAGCCCATTTTTAGCTCGCCTGTTCGAAGAACAGAGAGCTATAGCGATATCCCCGGCGTGAGCGTGAAAATGTTACAATTTTTGGTGCAAGTTATTTTTTCCTTTCTAATGTTTTTATCTACCACACTATTTTTTATACGCCCGATATATATATATATATATATATATATATATATATATATATATATATATATGAGCCTGGTGTTGGCGCAGTGGTTAGGGCAGCGGCTTGGGATCCAAGAGGTCCTGAGTTCAAGCCCCGTTGGGCCACTGAATTAATACACCAGGGGGTTGACTCAGCCTGTCATCCTTCCGAGGTCGGCGAAATGAGTACCAGTATACTGGGCCGGTGTATACCCCGGTTAAAATAGGTGTACCATATCCCTGTGTCGTAAGAGGCGACCAGGGTTGCGTCAGGAAGGGCATCCGGCGTAAAAAAAACATGTGCCAAATCACTATGCGGATCATAATGGATGATCCGCTGTGGCGACCCCTAACGGGAGCAGCTGAAAGAAGAAGAAGAAATATATATATATATATACGGGGCGTATTATGTGTCCTCCATCCGTCTGTCTGTCTGTGTCTGTCCGTCCGTCCGTTCCTGTCCACACTCTAACTCCCAAGGTTTTCAACTTTCACGTTTCATATTTGATACATAGGTACAGACTGTGGAGATGGTGTGTCGCGACATACGTTCGCCATCTAAAGTGGTTGCCATGGCAACCAGGATGCTGTTTTCCATCCGTTCTTTTCCACACTCAAACTCCCAAAGTTTTCAACTTTCACGTTTCATATTTGATACATAGGTGCAGAATGTGGAGACGGTGTGTTGCGACATAGGTTCGTCATCTAAAGTGGTTGCCATGGCAACCAGGATGCTGTTTTCCATCCGTTCCTGTCCGCACTCTAACTCCCAAAGTTTTCAACTTTCACGTTTCATATTTGGTACATAGGAACAGACTGCGGAGACGGTGTGTTGCGACATAGGTTCGTCATCTATAGTAGTTGCCATGACAACCAAGATGCTGTTTTCCATCCGTTCCTGTCCGCACTCGAACTCCCAAAGTTTTCAACTTTCATGTTTCATATTTGGTATGTCGGTACAAACTGTGGAGACGGTGTGTCGCGACATACGCTCGTCATCTGAAGTGGTTGCCATGGCAACCAGGATGCTGTTTTCCATGTCGTAGCATAATTCTGTATATACCTTCTTGTTCGGGCGTATATTGTGCTCACTTGCGCTCTTGTTAGTGATTACAATATACAAATACATATATTGCTTTAAAATTATTTGGATCAGACTTCACTGCAATGCTTTATAAAAAATATTAATTATTAGACTAGTCTTTTAAAAATGATTAATGTATAGACAGGCGAGCATTGGGTGGCTTTGACACCAACTCTGGTTACCTCTGCAATCTGCAAAGGACAGAGGTGATGTTTTCACTTCTGTGTTTTACTTGGCGAAAATTTTTTTGCCAGATATGTTTTTCTGTAGCGTTTGTCTGACAGTCTGTATGTCAGTCTGTTTGTTTGTTTGTTTGTCACACGATTTTTGGCCACAGTTTTGAAGCAATCATTCTGAATTTTTTTGTGTTTCTCAGTGACGGGCCAAGGACAGCAACACATCATTTTGGTGAAGATCCGAATCCGAATCCGGATCTGGCAGTTTTTAAAGTGATTCTTCACCATTGAGAGATGGTGCTAAAAATGATATTGCATGCTATTTAAAAACGTTGTGGACGGATTTGGATGAAACTTGGTGGACAGGTTGGGTGTGCCACGAGGAAGAATTGATTCAATTTTTGTGAAGATCCGAATTCAGATCTTTATACGAGACTTGTTTAATTTTAAATTGATTCTTCGCCATTGAGAGATGGGGCTAAATATGATATCGCATGATATCTCAGAAGGTTATGGATTGATTCCGTTGAAACTTGGTGGACAGGTTGGGTGTGTGAAAAGGAATAATTGATTCGTTTTTTCGGTGAAGATCTGAATCCGGTTGTGGATTCAAGAACTTTTTGTCATTCTTCACCATTGAGAGATGGGGCCAAAAACGATGTGTAACATGATATCTCTAAAAGTTGTGGACGACTTGTGACAAAACGAGGTGCAAGAGTTGTTGAGGTGACAAGAACAAGCCGATTCGATTTTGGTTAAGGTCCGGATTCAGATCCGACCTATCTGTGGGACACAAAATATAAACTGTTCAGCCTGGCAGAGGTGTGTGCTCTACCAAGTGTCGTTCCGTTTAGCCAAGTGTCACTCTACGAGTGATTTTTCATTTGCTTGTTTGTTTGTGTGCAGGATGTCTCAAAAAGTTGTGTAAATGGATTCTGATTAAATTTGGTGGATAGGTTTGGTTTTTTCTTTTTCTTTGTGTACAATGTCGAGGCTCGTATGACAGCTAACATATGAAATGTACAACAAGGGGAGCAGTGGACAAGAGGGGTGGGAGAGGGAAGCACAAACCAGTGGGGAACAGAGACATTAGAAGTTCTGTGGAAGGGAGAGGGATATGGTGGGGTACAGGGGTAAACAAGATGGACACTTCAAGGACTTTCAGGTCCTTACACGACAGGGACTTTCCGAAAGGAAAGCAGGGAATTTGAAGGAGGTGGGTTTGGGGTGGATTAACAGAGAAAGAAAAGATCGTGGTTCAGGATGGGGGAAGATAAAAGATGGTGGTGAACAGCTATTTTGAAGACCTGGAAGGAAGAGTGAGATTGAAAAGTGTATGGGAGTTTGTTCCAAAGGTGGGGAAAAAGAAGAATGAAAGGGTGAAGGTGAGCAGTGATTCATGATTTTGATAGTTTTACCAGAAACGGGTTGCTGACGGACCTTGGGCACCCTGTGGAAATATGGGGGGACATATCTCAGACAGAGTGGGGGATGGGGGGGCTAGGCCGGAGAGGATACGGTAAAAGACAGAAAGACCACAGACTTGCCTGCAGTGAGAGAGTGAGAGACCCAAAGGCTCAGCCTCATCACGGGAGATTCCAATGACCCTTTATGCCTTGTTTTCCACAGCGTGAAGCCGAGAAAGGTGAGAGGCAGGAGCACCAGCCCAAGGTAGAGAGCAGTACTCCATCAGGCTGCAGATGGAAGCTTTGTATGTTGTCAAGAGCTCAGGTGGGCCGAGGAAGGATCTTACACAACAGAGGATTCCCAGTCGGCGACTGGCTTTGGAGGCCAGCTTGGAAATGTGGCTTTCCCAGGAAAGATCATGGCAGACAGTGAGAACCAAAAGCGTTAATGAAAGGACTTCGTCAAGAGGATTGTTGAGAAAGTAGATGGGGGGGGGGTTCCAGATGGTTCTTTTGGAGAGACATAGAGAGAGTGTGAGATTTGTCTTGATTGAAAGACATGTTCCACGTGTTGGACCAGTTTGTGATTTTATCCAGATCTGCAGGGAGTGAAGAAGCTGCTGCTTGCCAATCTGAGGGTTGACAGATGGTACGGCAGAGTGTGGAGTCATCAGCAAAGAGATAAAGAGGATTTTCCAGAGAGTCGGAGAGATTATTGATGAAAACCAGAAAAACAACAGGGCCCAGAACACTGCCTTGAGGAACTCCAGCCTGGACAGAAAGAGGGGATGAGAGAACTCCATTCAGGGCCACACGTTGGCTGTGACACGAGAGGAAGTATATGAGCCATGAATGGAGATGTCCTTGGATACCATAGGAAGAGAGTTTGGTGAGCAGGACAGGGAGCTAGACCGTATGTCTCGGGACCAATGACTGATTTCCTGTCTGGCATTGAGGATCTCCACCCATTATTGGGAGAGCAGAAGCAGCATATGCAGGGTAGAGTGACCTGGTCTGAATCCAAACTGATGAGCAGAAATCAAGCCATTGGAGAAGAGGAAGGATTTCATGTCTGAAGCGATGATGGATTCCATACCCTTGCTGATGATTGGGAGAAGGCTGATTGGTCTGTAATTTCAGGGATCTGCTTTTGCACCTTTTTATGCAGAGTGGTAATGTTTGCTGATTTCCAAGCAGACAGCAGATGACCTTGAGCAAATAAGAGGGTGAATAGAACAGAGAGAGAGGGTGAGCAAGAGCAGCAGAGCAGGTTTTTAGGACATGTGGGCTGATGCCGTCTGGACCGGTTGCAGAATCTGAGTCGAGGTTTGACAGCAAGCTCTCCACTTTGTCAGGAGAAAAGGACACAGAGTCCAGTAGCAGCTTGGTGCGACTGGGTGAGGTGGGTACAGAAGCGATGGGTTTGGGACACAAGATTTAGAGGCAAACACAGCGTTTAGACATTCAGCCTTTTCACTTGCAGTGTCAGCTGTGTGGGCTTTTGAGGTAAGGGAGGGGATGGAGGGAGAACATACACCAGACAGACTTAACTAGATGCCTCCAAGATTTTGAGGAGGGAGACATGTTTGAGAGTTCAGATTTGAGATGAGAAATATGTTTTCTGGCTCTCCTGGGGGTAGACACACTTGTTACAAGCTTTGTGGAAGAAACTGAGATTGCCTTCAGTTGGATTTGCCTTCCATGAGGCAAAGGCAAGTTGTTTCAGGCAAGGCAAGACAACTGCCTCACCACAAGCTTCAGTGTGCCATTGGTGGGAGGAAGGGTAGGACAACTGAAAACAAGAAGGAAAAAATCTGTTTTCTTTGAAAAGGTTCTTTGAAAGTATTCCCAGGATGAGTTGATGGTGGAGGAAATGGAGATGGGAGACCAGTCCAAAAGTTTGATGGCTGTTTGAAAACCCTGCCAGTCCGCCTGAGTGAAATGCCAGACACAACAGCACTGAGGTGGTTCTCTAATAACAGCCAGAGAGATGTCTACTTTGACAAGCATATGGTCAGATGAACTGATTGGAGCAAAAGAAGAACAGCAGATATTTTCAGAGAAATTGGTCAAAATCAGATCCAGAAGAGATGGAATACCATTGGTTGAGATCCGGGTCGGGAAGTTGACCGATTGAGTCAGTCCCAATGAGTTGCAGAAGTGTTTTGCTGAAGTGCCATGACAGGTGAGAGAGGTACCCACACCCAGGAAACTGGCATGATGACAGTTGAAGTCTCCACATATGAGGAAGAGAAAGTTGGGATGAGAGGATAGAAGATGGTCCATGTTTTCAGAGAGCGAGATGTAAATGGAGTCATCACTGTTCGGTGGACGGTACAGTACACATATAAACATGAGATGGGAGTGGAGGGTAAGCCGTAGCCAGAGGTATTCCTGGGAGTGTGGGGAAGTGAGTGCAGTGCAAGGAGAGTGAGGAATAGAGTCATTGATGAAGAGAGCAACTCTGCCACCAAGATGAGGCTCAGGTCTGTCATACCGGAGGAGGGAATAACCAGGGAGAGATACCTGGGAGCCAGAGATGTCTTGAGGGAGGAAAGTTTCTGTTAGGCAGATTATGTCTGGTTTGTCAGTGGCAACCTGTATGGAAAGATCTGTCAGGCTTGAGCAAAGGTCCCGGATGTTTGACGTCCACATTGTTAAAGAAGAGGGAGGGAAGGAGGCTTTGGGTGCAGGGATGGGAGTGCGAATGTAAGACGAGGAAGGAGGAGGGGGGAGATAAGCAGAGTTGTTGAAAGAGTGTGGGGGGCTGCAGAAGAGCTTGGGGAGAGGGCAAAGTGAGGAGGAGAAAAGGCTCGGTGGTGATGGGTTGAGGTACAGTGGGGAGTAATACGAGAGGGGGCAGAGGGCAGTTGAAGATTGGAGGAGGTGGAGTGTTGAGATGGAAGAGAGAGGGCAGAGGAAGGAGGCAGCTTTGTGGATGTGAGGGGGAGAGTTGAGGGAGAAGGGTGAGGGGGGAGTTTTGAGAAAGGTGAGAGGGAAGCTTTGAGGGGAAGGGGAGACTATAAGAACAGGCACGGCCAAGATGCAGGAGGGCAATGGAAGAGTGAGGAGAGGGTAAGGATGAGACTTGGTGGAGGTCTGGTGAAGAAGGGATCCGGCAGGGGGTGGTACAAGATTTGAGGGGTTGGGAAGAGCTGGAGGTGTACTGAGAGGAAGGAAGGAGCATGTTTGTGGTGATGAGGAGTGTTCTGATTGAGATAGTGAGATATCTGTTTGGTGAGAATGGAGCCCACAGATGTGAGAACACCACACACTTTGGGACAACAGAGGAGCTGATACTGAAGCAGAAG
The DNA here is from genome assembly GCA_024346535.1 of Eptatretus burgeri. Lineage (NCBI taxonomy): Eukaryota > Metazoa > Chordata > Myxini > Myxiniformes > Myxinidae > Eptatretus > Eptatretus burgeri. The sequence continues at coordinate 3,865 of BROF01007362.1, read as the reverse complement.
ACAGTGAAGAGGTGCTAAGAGCAGGGGTGGATTGAGGGGTGAGGAGGAGGGATAATAGGTGAGGAGTTAGAAGGAGGTATATTTAAGGAGGTGGGGTGAATTGGCACTGAAGTTGGAAAAAAAAAAAAGGACGATTGATGGAATACGAACATGCATTGCAAACTGGGATTTAAAAAATTAAGTCAGAGAAGCGATTAAACACATCACACGAGGGATGCAATTGAGAAGAAGAAAAATAAGAAAAAGAAGAAGAAGAAGAAAAAGAAGAAGAGAAGAAGAAGGGTCGAGAAACACGTGGTTACGGAGGTGTAAGGTTAGAAGTGAAAAGATATAAAGAAAAAAAATGTTTTTTTATTGATTTTTAAACATTAGGTAAGATTAAGTAAAGGAAAGGTGAAAGAAAAAAAATTGTAAAGGTATATGGTGAATGTGGGTCAGCAAAAATAGAAGGAAGATGGTGGTGCAACAGCATATGGAGGAAGAAGAGTCAGCGCAGGAAGTCACGTGGTTATATGGGGAATGAGGTAAGGAGGGAAAAGGTTTTTTTTGTTATATTTTAAGACAAGAAACAGATGGTATAGTTGGGAGGGATAGAAGGAGGGCGGTGGGAAAAGTGGAAAAAATAAGAACCGATGGCAATGGGGAGAAAGTACAAATAAACGCGATCGTGCACATCGACGGGAAGATGGGTGGGCCTCAGGGAAACCCGACATGACGAGATCGACGAAAACTCACCAAATAGCACAAATTTTGAAATAAAACCGAACGAGGAACACACAGTAAGCATGGAGGTCACAAAATAAAGTCAAAACGTGACAAAAGACTGAAAACTTATCTTTGAGAAAGTTAGCAGAGTCCCCTGAGAGAACCAACCGGTCCCTCAAAAACCGGAACCGGAAGTCTGACAAGGACTAACTGATTAGATTTTGGTGAAGATCCAGATCCAGATCTGCTGTCCATGACCAAAAACACGACAATAACTACTATATTTTTCTTTAAAAATTCCTTGAGAGTAAAAGTCCAAGTGTCTGTTTTGGCTCGTAGATTTTTTAACACATCCATTGCCCTCACTATTAAACAATCACCAGGGCCAATATGCAGTGCTAATCCCATTCTTACCATTAATTTAATTTAACTTAGCAAACCATCATGACACATCCGGGCTGGTAGGATGGTCTAGTCACTAGTGGGATGTAACTAGACTCTGTGCCATATAGTTTGGGTTTAAATCTCGGCACAGGTACAAACTTTCATCCTGGTGTCTCACAGGTAGGGCGAGGCATCAACGTGTGTGCTGTCCCTCAGATGAACGTTAAATGGGATATCCCATCTGCCAGCATTAGTTGGTGGAAGTTAAAGGTCTCACAGTGTCCTTTGTGAAGTGTAGGCGAGCTATCGTAGGCGAGCCATTGATGCTCCCCCACAGCCTTGGACTGCATACAAAAGAAGAAGATCATGACACAAGTTATTTATCCCAAGGCAGGTTCAAGTGCTGCCAAACCAGCATCATTGGCTGAGGGCACAGCTGTGCTGCTGATGCAATGCCCTCTGTAGGTGAGGGCAAGAATTTGGAAATTTGCCAGGGTACCAGCGATAACTCACCTAATCTTTGCGAAGGACACCGTAGGATTTCTGACGTCTACAACTAATGCTGGCAGACGGGACGCCCAGTTTAAAGTCCATCCGAGGGACGACACACATTGATGAATTACCCTGCCTGTGAAGTACCGAAATAACAGTTTACAGCTGGGTCGAAATTCAAACGCATGCTTGACAGCTTAGAGGTGAGTGTGCATCTCGGCGATCCTACCAGCCCGTTGAACTAATCGAACTCCATCATCAATACCAGGATCTACTGGGAAACGTCAAGCAATTCGATTGTTTTCCTTTGGTTGCTGATGTTTGAGTCATTCGTTTATTTTTCCTGAGTGACGAGATGAGCAACCGGTAATTAGACAGTGACATGTTTTACAACTTGTGTGCTGAAGTTTCTTCAAAGACAACTCCAATTGACATCTCAACGAAGTATGCTCAGCACCTTTGCTTTATTTCGTTGTTTTTCACATCAAGAACAAACTTTAATATTCACGGTCCAAAAAGGAATAATGCAAGTCGGTTGCAATTTCATATTATTCCATCGACAAACATGAACTTACAGTCTGCTAATTAAACCGTTTGACAGAATCATAGCAATTCCATCCTTTGCAGTTTACATCAACGGTTTCAGTTCCTGAAATGTTGGCAACTGCAACATAACTGATGTTGCGAAGTCCTCCAAAAGGTGCCTCTTTAGATCCCACAAGAAACCCCATTACCCCTATCACAGATTGATACTCAATAATGGGGGAAGAGGGTTGCGCGTGGGATTTAGTTCCATGGTCAGCAGTGCTCCTATTTTTAGCGAAGAATTTTATGAAGTGCAAAAGGTTTCACTAAGCTGCACTATCATCTAACATCTATCTCCCAGATAACCAAATACAGTAAATTTTAGATCACCACTTTCAGCGACTAGTGGCTTTGAGCAATATCGATGCGAAAGAAGGTGCATTCTTATTCCGTGTGTAATCTTCTGCCCGAGTTTGATTACCGAAGGATTAGTTCTGAATCCCAGTTGTCTTCTTGTAAACATTTTGCATGGTGTCGTATCACATCGTACAATGCTTGCACTCACATTTGGACAGTAAACATTCCGCGAAGATTTATCGAAAGAGTAGTCCTTAGCAACGTTTGCCTGTCCATGGAAAACAAATGCACCATGGAAAAACTGTAAATGCCTGTCACCCGATCTGCACTTTTGCTTGTACCCAGTTGCCGCTCTGTGTGCCATCAGAACATGGTGGGCAGCAATACTGTGGAAGGATTTGCCAAATGAAATCCGTTCGCATGTGGAATCGTGTGGCCTCCTTTAGGAGAGGTGTCATTTCCATCATCGGAAGGCCTCGTGGTGGGCTGACTCGTGCCCACAGGCTTCATAGTTTGGTCAGTGTGTGCAGGCTGTTGTTAACAAGCCTAAACCACCGAAAATGCAACATTGCCACGACATTTTTACCATAACTACAACAAAATAGCTAGTTTTCTTTCAGAAACATTGCGTCGACTTGGGAATACATAGGCCTAAATGCTTGGTTTTGCGGGTACAGGCTGTAGGTCACAAAATGGAATCTTCCAAGGGCAGAAAGCCCTGTTGGATCAGAAAACAGAGGTATTAAATGAGAAGTGGCAATGGCCACAGAATGTACAACCGACCAGGATCAGTGTACGCATCTCCTTGCAAATGCTCGGTGAATTGCAATTCTTGCATCGTTTGAGAGTCGGTAAACACCGAAAAGAAAAGGAGCGACACTGGGGCTAAAAAATAAAACAAGAAGAGAGAGGCTGCATAACTTTCCGTTGCCATCATGGTTTAACCAAAGCTATTCTGGGACGGCCAGGCCCGTCTGTGGCTGCCCCGCTGCTCGGCTGTGCATCTCATTCAGAGTTCGGACAGCCAGGCGAAGGTACGAGTCAGAGTCGAACCTCCAGCGTTGTTTCTTCGATCGACTTTCAAGCACCGTCCTGCAACGGTCATCCATCTCGTTCTTCAACCCGTCAACGATTTGTGTTGCCCTCTGCAGGGTCTTGCAAGTGCATGACCTACATATAGGACTACAGACAGGTGGGCTATGTTTCAGATTCTCGATCCCACATGTCTGTATGATCCCCCCCCACCCCCATACTCCCGACATCCCCTCCCCCATCATGAGTGCCATGTTTTGCATCTGCTTCTCAAATGGCACGTTTTCTGAAATCACTATATCATTGATATCCAATTGAGTGCACTGAACTATTTCAGACTTTCTATGATGCATGCGTATATATATATATA
>BROF01007361.1:0-20624 GCA_024346535.1 Eptatretus burgeri | reverse complement strand
TGAAAATCCCCCATTCATTTACATGGGGAAAAGTGAGCCAGAATCAGTATTCTTACCCTACTTATATGTGTGTAAAGTTTCATCAAGATCGGTTCACTGATCTAGGAGCTTATTGGTTACAATCAAACAGACAGACAGACAGAAGGACTGCCATTTATATAGTAGATGAGCAGATACATCAACAGGAAGACGACTCTCTCTCTCTCTGCAGCAGACTCCGCTTGCCTGGCTCTTTCATGAGCAGATCGATCAGCAGTTCGCTGTTGCTGTGCACGTACAGTTCGAGAATTCAAATAACAGGAGGAGAATGTGTATGTTTAAAAAGTCAACGAATACGAACATTTTGTATTTCAAAAAACCCGAGCGTTTTTAACCATGAAGCCTTTTGTTATGATTAATACGCCAACGCACTATTCGAAAGCCATTTTATATATATATATATATATATATATATATATATATATATATATATATATATATATATATATATATATATATATATTTTTTTTTAATATATATATTTTTTCATTTTTATGGAGAGCCACTTTGCACATCCTGGAGCTGAATGTTAGTTCTTTATATGTGTAAAGTTTCAACAAGATCGGTTCACTGGTCTAGGAGCTTATTCGTCACAAAGAAGACAGACAGACAAAGACAGAAGGACTGCTATTTATATAGTAGGTAAAGGTAGAGGGTACATTTTTCTCATCAAATCAGTGAAAATTTTTGTCATCGTTTTGGATTGTACATCAACTGCCAAAAAAAAAATAAAAAATAAAAAAATAAATAAATAAAAAAAACACAAAAGGCACGTGTCATCATAAATAATCTTATTCAAAGTGGAGGAAAAGCAGGGAGATGCAATATGTATATACTAGCGATACCCATACACATGCACGGGATAGCAGTACAACATAGCTGGTAGCAGACGACAGACCGTACATGGGGAATGACAAAAATACACATTGTGAAAAATGCAAGTGGTACTATGGAACGCCAAGACTTCCCAAACATTGTCGGTATGTCCGCTAAGTGCCACAGCAGTTTCATAGGGATCGTGTGACGGCGAGCCGAGTTTTTAGTGTGCAAGCTTGGTATTATAATAGATATATAGATATACACATAGGCGAACCCCCGCTTTAGCAGGGAAAATGGCCTTTAAATGCTTGTTGTCGTTGTGTGTACAATGTGTATATATATATATATATATATATATATATATATATATATATATATATATATATATATATATATATATATATATATATTGTTATGGTTCTAGGAACCGTATGCATACAAACATACAGTTGTCCCGAAGTCAGTTATTCCTTTAAGTATATGTGTATAAAGATCCCGACCTTGTGTGTAGTTGGAGACACTGGGGTGCATTGCGGTTTTTTTAGTTAGATTAATAAATCATTATATCCCATCCACGACGACCCACGGTACCCTCTGCCTGCTCGCACCTTCATCTCGCTCGCTACTCTTGCATGGGCTGAACAAGCGCGTGTTCACCTACTCGCCTAACCGGCGACTCGCTTTCCGAGGCAGAATCTTTGTGTGGTACCTTTTTGGTGAGTCCGGACACGCGGAGTGAGCGGGCTTCCCGGTATGGCCAAAATCCCGCCCAGAAAGGGCGGTCCCATGGAAGCCCTGTCCAATCAGGGTGAATAGTGACGTCGGCTTCACCAAGGCCCCTCCCGCTGAGGGCGATCTATAAATTACGACACCATTCATTCAGAGTGGTCTGGTGAGCTGGAAAGTGAATGTCTTGAGAGTGAGCTGGAAAGTGTCGTCTTGAGCGGAACGTTGGAGTGAGACAGTTCGTTGGCTGATAGCGAAAGAAAGGAGGAAGGTCGTGGAATGGTTGCGCTCTTTGGGGGTCGTTCGTTTCGAGTGCGAGAGAGCTGGGAAGACCTCGACCGGTTCTCTTGTAGGGTCTTGTCTGCAGCCCTGATCCCCACCTCTGACTCCGCTCAACTCGACCTGGGCTCCTTCGCAGACACTGTCTCCACGCAGGCGGCCATGGACTGAGCCGCACGACCATTGACAGGTGCCGCACCAAGGAGCATCCCTTTCCTCCAACGTTCAGGTACCCGAAAGAACTGCGATCTCAGCTGACCTCCCTCTCTGGCTGCAAAAGGTCCTTGGCCATACATCTGGGTTTATTTTCGGCTGAGTGTACATCTGAGTGTGTGGCGCCATCTTGAAATAGAATTGCACAAGTGTTTTTATTTGATCATTGTAAATCTTGCCTGTATTATTCTCGTGACAAGTCTGCTCTGTGAGTGGGGCAACTTAGCATTACAATTGTGCATTTTGTGAGGAAAGCACCAAATTTGGCTAACATATTATGGCTAACTAGTAGCCTAACATATTATGAACAGATTTGGATATTGGGCCATCTCAAATTCAGCCGCTGATGGCTGTGGCAGCCATTTTCCACTGCCATCAAAAATTTGAGATGGCCCAATATCCAAATCAGTTCATAATATGATAGGCTACTAGTGTGCCAAATTTGGTGCTTTCCTCACAAAATGCACAATTGTTATGCTATATTTAGCTAAGTTGACCCACTATGTGTCTTCATTTGTAAGTTGCTGTAAATTGTCGCACTACGCTTCTTTATTTCCCCTGCATAACACACCCAATAAACCCGTTTCCTGTGACACATATTTTTCCTCGCTTTATTGTAAATAAATTATTGTCGAAATGTTCCCAGTTCGTTTTTGTCTTTTCCATCATTGGTCCAGCATGGTTCGGATCTAAGTTTAGCCGGGTCTTTATCCCCGATAATCTGTTCATTCCAGCCGGTACGTCCTTGGTAGTTCCGCTCAGCTGCATCCGATCCGGAGTTGGTAGTTGGTAGAGTGATCCGGTTCGGGCAAGGCGTACCGAGGGCGTGGTTCCCCCGGTAGATGACACCGTGTGGTTAATTAGGTAAATTGGTTTGAGACAAAAAGACCCGACGCTATGCGGTGGAGGTATTGGCGTCCATGGTCGGTTAAGCGACCTGCCGCATCACGGAATTATCCATGAGCGATGGCCTACAATTCCGGGAGTCTGGTGGGAGATGACGTAACTTCCCCTATATAGCGGTCATTCTCACCACCGGACCCTGGCACGCAAAAATATATACACACACACATATATATATATATATATATATATATATATATATATATATATATATATATATATATATATATATATATACACACACTACTCAGCTCACACTTGCCTCAATACATTTCTACCAAAAACTACAAAAGTGTTTATCTCCGACATTTATCGACTGGGCCTTTGCTTTTGTTGGCGTCAATCTGCCAAGCAGGCCGCAGCAACGGCTTTATCTATCATAGATTACGTCTCGGCGATGCTCCCATTGTCCGTGCACAATTTGAATGGGGAACACTCCAGCACCCGATGAAATGTGCCCTGTCCTGATGTAAAGACAACATTGCAAGAGAATGCCGAATGACAACGCAGAATAAATTCACAGCAGTGGACTCCAGCGATAAGTCCTCACTTTTCCTCAGCCTAAAAAACAAGGAATGAAACTTACACTTTCTCCGTACTTTGATTGCTGCTCATCTGCTTGCTTCCCCATGTAATACTGCGAACAGCAAACAAGCACAGAAGATAAAATAAAATAATTATTTCATTTAAAAAAAAAAAAAAAAATTCATTTGAATGACAACAACAACAATCTTCAATCACACCTTGCTCAAGGATTTTCTTCAGCTCCATGTTCCTGGTACCTGCAATCCTATAACAGGAAGGCACCCCTTCATTTTTCAGCTCATGTCAAACAAACGGTCAAGTGCCAAGTTAAACAAAAGAGGTGATGGAGGATCCCCGTTTTACCCCGATGTTACCATTATTACCTCCACCACTGAAGGTGAAGGAGGTTTCATTTTCACCCCTTTCTGTCTGTCTGTCTGTCTGTGTACAGGACATGTCAAAAAGTTGTGGACGGATCATTTGGTGTGCGACAAGAATGAACCGATTAGATTTTGGTGAAGATCCGGATCCGGATCCGCCGACAAGAATTTTTAAAGCGATTCTTCACCATTGAGAGATAGGGCCAAAAACGACGTATGGCATGATATTTAAAAAATGTATTGGGCCCGTCATGTTCTCGTGCAGCAAGCATTGTGTGGTGGAGGTATGCATTCTACAGAGTGCCCTTCTATTTTTTCCCCTTGTTTTGCCAACGTAGTCGTGACCCTGACGAAGGTGCTGGCGATTTAGATGGATGATCATTCGGTATACATTGAGCGAAGGACAGTATGAATGTGCGAGTGCAAAACAGTGTTGAAGGCTTTGTAAATATCGTTGGAGGAAGAAAATCTTTGAGCTAGGTGGGTCAGAAGCTTGCGATTGATGAAAAACCACCACTCTCACCTTTGAGCACCTCCCAAGAGCCAGCGGCAAATCAAAATAGAAAATGCAGACTATTCTCATTCATAATGTTGTTTGCATCATTGCTACCATTTCCTTCTCATTGCACCTTGGAACCAACATGAACACAAGTGTTCCAAAGCAAATACTAAAAAATAAAAAAAAAACACCACCACCAATAACAACCCTCAATCTCATGTGCACTCTAACAAAAGTAGTAATTCCATCAGATCTTGTAATTCATATTTTTGTAAGGAATGTTGAAAGATACCATAATCGAGTGTATCAAACTTTCAAATAAAAAAAGTGATATCAGATCAAAATTATATTGATGACAACATCGACAGAATGTACGTGAGATTGCATACATGTTGAGGCATGCCACCATCACCATGACAACCAAATGTCCCGATTGGTCAAATTCGTGGACCAAGGACACTCATGTCATCATATTCTCCCTCCCAGTGGTCTCTACCTAATGAGTTACTCTCCCACAAACTGGTAAAAACTCAAGGTGCACTCAGCAAACTGGTTTACAATTAATTTACAACAATGGTGAAAGTAGAACTGGAATAAGAATAAGCACTTCTACACAGTCAGTACCAATGGCCGAGATGTACGCACACTCACCTCTGAGCTGTCTTGCCTGGGTTTGAATCCCAACCCAAATTAACTGTCATCCCAGTGTTTCATCAATGTGTGTGACATCCCTCGGAGGGATGTTAAACTGGGCATCCCGTCTGCTGGCAATAGTCGGTAGATGTTAAAGATTCCACGGTGCACGGTGTTCTTCGCGAAGATCAGGCGAGCTATCGCAGAGCACCACAGCCAAATTCCAAATTCCTGCCCTAACCTTAGTCAAACGTCAGGCCTGGCCAGCCGGTTTGTGAATAACTTGGGCCTACCCCACAAGAACATGGAAATAATTATGGCCATTAAAGAAGAAGATAGAGTCGATACTAAAGCAAGGGCACAAAGCATAAATCTGACAAGAGAAGCAACAGAGGATGAACATAAAGCAAGCACTTAACACAGTCATAAGAAGGAAAGGAAGGAGAAAGGGGAAAAGCAAAAAAAACCCAAAAACACTGTGCACACAATGCTCACTCACAAAGCATGCTCTACCTATACACAACCAAAATAACCCATGAAGCAGTGGCAGAAAACCGATGCCAACCAGACAGTGGATGAGCACAAAAAAGCTTGCATAACTGCTCACGTACATTCATAAAATACTAAATCATGCCAGTTATGATCTAGCAAGGAGCAGAACCACAACGATGATGGCGTGGCTATCTCCTGCCACAAGAAATTCCATGCTTTGGCACGAAGCCGGAAATGAGCTGTGGATCTGATATAAAAATGGCTGCATGCCAGAGCCTTCATCCAGGCTTGAAGTAGTTTGTGGACAACAGATCACAGATCTTTGCCTGAGGTTGTCTGCTTTTTCTTCTTCGTTTCAAATTGGTTGAATAGAGAATGGAGCAAATTATTGGTTGGCTCTCCTTGAATTTCTGCACAATGGATAACACCAATCAACTCCATTTAGTTATAAAAGCGCACGGACACACGCACATTCTAAAACTCCATTTTCCATCAACAAACAACGGCAAATGGGGGGAAAAAAAGGAAAAAGAGCAACCAAGTCCATTTTTGGTCTCCCTGCTTATGATGCACATTACTGAAATGCATTTTGTCCAATTTCCACATCATGCAAGCTCAACTCGGTTGGCATCCAAACCAGTTTGTTTCTTTACTTTATTTTTAATTTATATAATTACTTTTTCACCTTCATTGAACATTCACAAATGTTGGTGCTCTTTTATTCCCATTATCAAATGTCACATTTTTATTTTTCCCATTGGATCACATTGTGACAGCAAAATTTTTTTTTTTAAATAAACGATTCTTAATCGGTCAACAAAATGTTATTTCACATCACAAAATGTGTTCAGAAAGTGTAACAATCAGCAAACACCGGAACACAAGCAATACTCCTCAAACCCACTGCACACTCATCACAAATGTTTGTACACTCATCTCAAGCTGCTACTGTGGCTGGTCAAGCAATGAAACATGCAGAGATCACAAAAAACAACAAATTGTGATAAAATTTTAAAATATAAAAATTCAGTATATCCACAAATCAAGAAAACAAACAAACAATCAAACAGCTGTAATCCATTCACTTAAAATATTTTAAAAATTAAAAAAAAATTTAAAGCAAGAACATTTCAACAGCAATAAATCGAAGTTTCTGCAGTGAAAGGAGGAATGTGGCCACGTACCTGCGCAATCGAGCTGAAGAAGAGCGTCTTAAACCGTAAATGCTTCCGCCACTCACGTTGGAACCGTCCCAATGCAGAATCACCGCCCTCAAGTGAACGACATGCATTGCTATAATAGTCAGATACCTGCAAAAATTTTTTTTTTTTTAAGTTACAAATACAACCAAATTAAAAGAAAATGTAATTACGAGGCAAGTGTTCAGATCGGATGATCAAACAAGCAGGTTTACATTTTTAGTGTTTCCATCTGTCTGAGCATTTGGCCCATGATGTTGTAAACACAGCATTAAATTTGACTATGACTTGATTTGTCTATCATTTAAGAGTTCCACCTTTTCAAAAAAAAAAAAAAAATTCAACAACGATTGACAGTTTATTTTGGTACCTCAAAGTACCATGCAATGCACATCATACAAGGTCAATCAACCATTCATATCAAGTGCTTTTCCTTGAGAAATAAAATCTCATAACACTTCACCTGAAGAAGTGGTTAAAAAAAAGGCAACTGTAAAAAGGATGGAAGTTGAACAGATTTAATAACTGTAAATCTTCTTCTTCTTCATTCGTATACGGCACAAAGCTGCAGGACGGCAGTATCATTGGCTAAGGGCGCGGCTGTGCTGCTGATGCTATGGAGCAAGGAATCCCTCTGTAGGTTAGAGTCGGGATTTAGAATTGGTCCATGGTGCCGGCGATAGCCTACCTACTCTTGCGAAGGACACCATGGGATCATTAACATCCACCAACAAATGCCGGCAGATGGCATGCCGGTTTAACATCCATCTGAGAGACGGTACACACATTGATGAATCACCCTGCTTGTGAAACACCGAAATGACAGGTTATAGCTGGGATGAGAATCAAACCCAGGCAAGACAGCTTCGAGGCGAGTGTACGTACCTCAAGATCATCCTGTCAGCCCCAACCGTAAGTGATGAGATTATGTGAATTTAAAAAAGGCAGAGATAGTTATGCAGTTGAGAAGCATCTGAACAATGCTCGATTGGCACAAGTGTTTGTCCTCGAGTTAAGAACTACCGGCAGATTCCCATTGTTAGGATGAAACTTTCTTGCAAGGTGTGATTACGTAAGAAATGGTGCCAGAAACAATTATATTTTGCTTTAAAGGACATTAGGATTATTCAAAAATCTATTTGTTTGTGCACAGGAAACCAGTGAAGTGTTTTGATTGGAGTGAGATGATAAAGCTACGAGTCGGCACCAGGACCCTGGCTTTCATATTCTGACTACCTTGAAAGTGCTTGGAAGACCAGCTTGAAAAAAAACCATAAAAACAGGAAAAGCATTCACTTATTTTTTTTATTATTTATTGAGCACTTTCAATCATTCGCTTTGCTAATCTGTAATCATAAACAAAATTTTCACTTTAAATGGCTGTTTGGGATATCAATAATCTTAAATTTTCTTTCCGATTCAATCACCTGTGCGAAGTGAAGCTGGTATGACAATGGCTACATGCAGAAGACAAGTACATTGTTGTGGTTTTTTTAGGGGGGAAAGAAAGAGGAGAGTAGAAACTACAATTGCTCACACACCTGCGCACTGATGCGAGCAATTAAAAAGCTCTTGCGATTGTCCAGCATCGACTTTTCCAGTAGACACTCCTGTGCTTGGCCCTGCACAGTAAACGGTGACAAACAAAGCTTGTGATGACATTTGCCCAAACCTAAACACCTTGTTTGTCAAAGTGTTATTCAAAATAAAGTCAGAATAAAACGAGAAATCATCTCAAAATGGAAGAACCCTCTTTGTCCGCTTTTTACTCAAACTAAACTTGACGAAAACAACGGGTTAGAAAACAAATTGAACAATTTATTCATATGTGTTATCCATATTCTCATAATAAAGGCGACTTGAAAATCTGAAGACAAAAGCTTAAATGGTAAATAAGTTATGGCCTGGACATAAACACACACTGAAGCTCAAATGGTAAATAAATAAACACGACAGCGATTAAAAAAATAAAGCACTGGCCGTCACGCGAACACAGTGGCGGACGGGCTAAGGTCTACTTCTACTTCCTGTGACTTTTCCCTTTGACATTTTGACCCAATTATTAATTAATATTCTCCATATTCTCATAATAAGGGTTTGTAGAAAATTTGATGGAAAATGCTCAAATGGTTTAAAAATATATATTATAATTTTAAAAAAGACGAACACAAGCGATTTCAAAACCGAGTCTCCCGTTGCGTGGGGGACGTGCTAATGACACACAAGCTCCATAAGTTCAAATTCAGGCAAAGATAAAAAAAAAACCTTCAATGTCCTCCTTAACGATAGATGAATGTCCTCTTTTAACGATACAACACCAAACAATCCCTTTCCCTCTCAAACAGAACAAGTTTCAAACTACATCCAGTCCTGTTCGTCACTTTTAAAGGCGATTAGGTTACAAAAATCCCATGCCTCAATGCACGAGTTACAAAAGTTGGAGAAGAATTTTGCGTCTAGCAAGCTCCCCATTCCATTTAATTGGCTTACCAAACACCGTGCAATGCCCCTCTATCTCAACAATCCAATAAAAAAAAATTCCTTTTCAAAAGCCTCTAAGCATGCAATGACTCCTTCCATACAAATTATTATAAAAGTATTTAGTGGAAGTTCTCACCAGCATGAGATTGGCATGCAGGGAAAGGGTGCTTGCTGCCATGTCATTACTGTATCCTGGTCCAAGCTGTTCCAGCAGGAATGTGAAAGCACCAGCGGCACACTGGAAATGTGTACACGACACCTTCATACCCTGCAGAAGATATTAAACAAATAATTATTCAAGAACGTGTGAACAACAAAGCGACACGAAAAAGTCAAGTGTTGCTGAAAAATTGCTACTTGGACTTGTTAATTTCATGGAAACCCAAAGCGAATACATTCCACATGGTTGTAAAGATAAATATTTTAATTTCTTTATATATGATGTTTTTTTTTGTCAAGGAATTGAAGTACCCTAACATGGGGGATAAAAAACAACTTCATGCTCACAAGAATGCAAAGCCTTTCCCTCACTGATGATGCACCAAAATAAAATTAAAAATAAAATAAAATAAAATAAATAAATAAAAACTTTAAAATGGGGAATTTGAGTCGTGATGTCAAACAAGAAAAAAAAATGATTAAAAAGCGAGAGATAAAAATCACCGATGAGGTTTACATGGTATTTAATCAAGATGCCACAGTGAGGAAATAAAGGCAATGTAAACACTTGAGGTGAAAAATGCACATGGTCACACGACCGGGGTCACGATGGCCCACGAGGTGGAGAAAAAGCAAAGGCACAGCGATGCCACACCATTGACTACAGAGCTGATATGGACAGTTCCATTTGCCAAATAAATCAGGCTAAACAAATACATGGACACCAGATCACAGTACAATGGCCAATTCCAAAAAACACGTCGTCTTACTATAATTCACCGTCTGTCTGTCTGTCTGTCTGTTCCCAGGTACCGCAAAAACGGCTGAACTGATCGCAACCATTTTTTGGTGTGTAATCCTGGGACCCCTTGGAGTAAAATAGGCATAAATATAATAACACGACCCCCTTGACGGCTCCCGTAGGGAGCGGGTGCTTGTAGTTCTTCTAATGTTAATTTCCACATCAAAACCCAAAGGGAATATCAAAATATCCAAGCCTTAACATTCCTAACTAAAGCACAATACTTGTGGATAAGTATAATGCTTACATATGGAAGTTGAAGAACAAGGCTTTGTGCGATTGGTTCCATTGTTTGGTCCCACCAACATCCCCCCCCTCCCCCCACCCCACCCCAAACCACTATTTCACTCTGATGAAAGGCGAACAATCCAAGCATCAGTTGCACCATTTCCCACAGCAGTAAATGTGCAAATCAACTTCCAGTTGAAAAAAAATTATTAATTGCAGGCTGAGAAATGGCAACTGATGTCAGTGTTTGTGTGCTGTGTGGTAATTGTCTTCGGTCAATAGCACTGGGAATGAGGGAATGAGGAAATAAGAGGTGCAATCAAACTCTGGTTGGAAGGCAAGGGAACGTAAAGAGATCCAGTGACACCTGAGCCCATGCTATTGAATAGCAAAGACTAGGCATTTGATCAAGGATGAAACATGATGCAGCATCTGTTGGTCTGCAGACACCATGGCATATCCGTGAGCTTATATATATATATATATATTTTTATTCATGGTTTTCACAACCACTCGTGGCTGGAAGATAGGAGCATAATCATTGGTCAAAGGTAATCAAAAAGATGGTGTTACCTTCGATACTCCTGCAACTAGGGGGACAGTTGTCGCTTGCCCTCAGTTTATCTTTGAACGAGGGAGCTCTTGACAGTCAATTCAGATGACCAAGCGATGGCCACAATACATCTCCGAGGAGTGAAAAATCCTCATTATTTTTCCTCCCTCTCCTAAAACTAGAAGCCAACTATGCCTTCTTGTGTCAACAGCTCAACACCTCTGTCAATATTCGTTTTCAATTCTGATCTGGCTGGTTTGGAGCTTCACAGATCTTCCACCACGAGCAGCACTCTGGCACATGCTACAGCCACGTCTGTCCGGCCAAAGCCACTCTGCTCTGGCATTCGTCCCTGTAAGTTTTCCGCTGTCGCGAGTCAACGAGCGAGTTTACTGCAGATGCTTTCTGGACATCAGCAGAAATAGCGAATATTGTAAAATAGGTACTAGCTGCATCTCCACTTGAACAGCACATGTTCACTGCCATTCCTGCGGGGTACTCTCATTGACAAATCATCATTATTTTTCTTCCCTCTCCTAAAACTCAAAGCCAACTATGCCTTTTTGTCACTACCTGCCACTACATTCATCCAAAACCATGCCTTAATTCTCAATCAATTTAACGTCGAACTTAAACAAGCGAAAAAGACTCATCTCAATTGAATCAACCGAATACAGTGAACTGACATAATAAAAAAAAAATAAGTAAACAAAAACATTCCAAAGCAATCAAACTCCAAGAGCAATTTCTACAGCAAGCAAAATATCAGAGGATAAGATAAATAATAGAACTCTGCCATTCACAGATAATCTGAACAAGATGTTATCCTTCACATTTCATGACGTGATATTATCCTTCACAAGCCAAGGCGCTCGAACAAGTTGTGTTGGGAGGGCCATCATCAAGCAAAAGAGTCAAATACAAAATGTAACATGAGCAATATTAATCACTGCTCGAGTTTGTCTCCAGCGGCTCATGTTCTACACCGAGATAGAGGAGTGAAATGCAATGTATGGGAAGTGAGCAATGCCAATTCACCTCCTCTGTGGCCCTGCTGTCAATCGCTCCCAACAGGGAATGTAGAGCTCCTGGATACAATAAAGGAGACAACAATCAAACAAAGCAGTTTAGTGCAGATGGTGTCGACACTTGCCGTAATAATGCACTTAGTCACCATGGAAATTACATTGAACCAGTCATTTAATTTGTTACATACATTTCTGATTAAGCTGCCTGCATGACCAACCATCACAAATGCAAATACACAAGAGCATTGAAAAATGTACGGCCTCGCCAAGATATATAGATTACAGATCTGATAACCAGTGGGGACTCACTCGATGAAATGACACAGCATTGTTGTAATAGCTTTTTGGGAGGCTTGTTCCTGGAGGAACACAAGCCATCCAATAAAATTACCACTTCCTCATATACTTTCTGTCGAAGTGGTCATTCCACAGAACAAGTGATCCAACGCACGAGGCAGGTGCGTGCTCTTATGATACGAGAGACATTTATGAAATCGGTACGAGGCAAATGGAACAAATCTTTGGGAGAAGGGACAGGCAGAAAGTAGGTGCTTGGGTAAATTTAAACACCCCTTTTGAAGATAATTAATGGCTTATCAGCATGAAAGGCTTATCCTTGGTCACCCCAACTTCACCTCACAGGGGTCTTGGCCACCATTTTGATTCGGCCTACTAAAGATGCCTTGTGTTGGAAACACGATCTATTCTCACATACTAATTAAAATGCATAATCGAAATACGATTTTGGATTCGAGGATCGGATCTCGTGGACTAAATAGGTGTCGAAACCTGGAGTGAAATCCAACAAGGTTTATAAGCGTTAAGCAAGGCTGTGGACCCTCCTCCATATTTACACAAGAAAATGTGAAATTGGCAAAGGATTAAACTTAACTGTTCATACTGTTCTGTTTTCTACTCCCCCCCCCAAAAGTGTAACTTCATCGAGGGCAACAAAAATAATTAAGCAGGTTAAGGCTCCCAGGGCATGAGCAGTGGGTGTGATTGACCGCGGCTCGGTTCCATCCCACGAGTTAGGAAGGCAAAATTAGAGCATTAAAATGAGTAAAGCAATTGCACAAGCAAACTACGAGTTCAAGAGAGAACTGAAAAATGCTTTCAGTGCAACAAAGCAATGAATACCCACACTACGGCAGAAAGGCCGAGAGGTAGGCACACTCGCTCCAAGCTGTCTAGCCTGGATTCAGATCGTTTCACCTTTTTGTGTGATCTGCTTTCATTACCTCGACCAGCGAAGGTGAAGGAAGTTATGTTTCACCCGTGTCTGTTTGTTCGTTTTTTTGTTTGTGTGCAGGATATCTCAAATAGTTGTGGACGGATTCGGATGAAATTTTGTGGGCAGTTTGGGTGTGTGACAATTGAGAGATGGGGCCAAAAACAGCATACAGCACGTTATCTCAAAAGGTTGTGGATGGATTTGGCCGAAACTTGGACATGTTGGGTGTGTGACAAGGAATAATTGATTCAATTTTGGTGAAGATCCAAATCCGGATCTGGATACGAGAATTTACTTCATTTCTAAAGTGATGCTTCAACATTGATAGGACCAAAATCAATATAGTACTGTATAGCATATTTCAAAAATGTATTGGGCCCGATATGTTCTCGTGGATCAAGCATTACGTGGCAGAGGTATGCGCTCTACCAAGTGCCCTTCTAGTTTAGGATGTTATTCCATTTGGAGCTTGGAGCAATGTTATCTTCCATATAAAAGCGAATGAGATGTCGTTTGTTACTTGCAAAATCGAAGATTTTTCAAGTATATTGGTTAGTCGATTCCGTCTGTCCCCGTCATGTCACAATTTCAAACCGATCTTCACGAAACTTCACCACATGGTAGAGTTTATCACAGGAAAGAAGCCTATTGTTTTTGAGGACAAAAGGTCAACAACTAAGGTGAGATTTCTAAAATCCTCAATTTTCATGCGATTGACATGAACTTTGAAGAGGATTGAAATATCAGGTTACTGAATTCAACCAACCAATTATTTCTGAGATCAACATTGACCAAATGGTCAACCGATATAGGCCTAAGGACAACAACAAAGGTGGTATTTCTAAAATCAATTTTCATCCGATTGACTTGAAATTTGAAGAGGATTTATATTTCAGGTCACTGAATTGAACTATCCAATTATTTGAGGTCAACATAGGCCGAATTTCTAAAATTGTCAATTTTCATCCGATTCAGTTGAAATCTGAAGAGGAGTTGTATATTTGGTTACCGATTTCAACCACCAATTACTTTTGAGGTCAAATTTTGTTTTATGGATTTTGCTGAGACGTAAAACTGTATGTGCGTTAAGGGTGGACAAGGAAGACCATGTGCAAGGAATCTGTGAGGGTGTAGATCATCACCTGTGGACAAGTGATTCTCATCCTGCTTACAGGGAAATTCGCGCATTGCGTTCCTCCAAGCCTGTCCCTCGGTGTACTGGTGTTAGAGCGGAGGGTGGTGGGCTCTTGACAGAGGAGTTCAAAGTGAATGCCCGCTGGGCTGGTTAGTTTGAGCAGCTACACCAGGCTGATCCACTAGCTGTCAAGTTGGATGTCAGGGGCGTTACTATCACTATTGCTGACACTTCAATCAAATGTGATCCACCATCCTTTGTTGGAACACAAGCTGTGATGAACAAGTTGAAATGGGGTAAAGCTCCTGGGATCTGTGGCATCCACACTAAGCTTCTCAAGGCTGGTGGAAATGCTGTACTCATGTCGTTGCATGCAGTTCTGTGCTTTGCCTGGAACACAGGCATCATCCCAACTGACTAGAAGAGGGGCCTTGTTGTCTCTCTCTGGAAAGGGAAGGGTGATCGCCAGGAATGCAACAACTACCGAGGGGTGATGCTGCCCTCAGTGCCAGGCAAGGTCTTTGTTAGGATAATTCTTGATGGGATTTGCCACCATCTGCTTGAGCACCAGCATCCACAGCAGTCAGGCTTTACACCAAATAAGTCAACAATTGACCGTAACCTTGCTCTTTGGGTCCTTACCGAATGCAGACGAGTTTCAGAAGGGGCGACTTGCAGCTGATGTTGATCTCTGCAAAGCGTTTGAGTCAGTGAATCAGGATTCCCTCTGGAGGATTCTTGGCCTTCGTGAGGTGCCACCAAAAACGGATCAATCTGATGTCTGAACTATACTCTGGAACTGAGAGTGCTGTGAGATGTGGTGATACTATCTCCCACATATTTCCAGTTGTTACTGGAGTTCATCAGGGTTGTGTACTGGTCCCCACACTTTTCAACGCTTGTTTGGACTGGATTCTGGGGAGGATGTCGGAGAGATCAAGCTGTGGTGCATCATTTGGGAATGTCAAGATCTCTGACCTTGATTTCGCAGATGACGCCGTCATCTTTGGAGACTGCATATCCGTTTGGGGCCTTCAATGAGGAATCGGAGCTGCTGAGTTTACACGTTTCCTGGGTCAAAATTAAGATCCCGGCTTTCAATGGCATCTTGGATGCTGCTATCTTGTCTGTACCTGTTTGTGGTGAGAATGTTGGGGTCACGGAGAGATTCACTTACCTTGGCAGTGATATTCATGTCTCTGCTGGCTGTGAGCCAGAGATCAATGGACGTCTGGGTCGGGCTTCGAGAGTCATGGATTCACTGGATCATGGAGTGTGGCGCTGCTGGTACCTGTGCAGGAGGACAAATATTCAAGTCTTCAGGTCCTTGGTGCTTCCATTCTTGCTCTAGGGATGTGAGATATGGACTACAACCGGGATCTGAGAAGGAAATTATATTCCTTTGGTGCCAGGTCTCTTCGGAGAATCCTTGGCCATTGCTGGTCAGACTTTGTGTCCAACAAGCGGTTGCTGAGAGAGACTCAAATTAGATTTGTTACCTGCATCGTCTGTAAGCATCAGCTGCTGCTGTATGGACATGTGGCTCATTTTCCTGACACCGATCCTGTTCACCAGATTCTCTCAGCGAGGGAGCCTCATGAGTGGAGGAGGCTAATGGGCCGACCACATGCCTCATGGTTGCAGCAGTACAGGTTGATCAGCATCTCAAGGAGATGAGGATGGGACGGGCATCTGCCTAGGGGGATTGGCTAGACGGAGGACCCTGGAGCGAAAGGTGGATGCAGCGACATGCTGCTCCAGCGCAAGCTCCCATTCCTGACAAGAAGTGAAAAATAAAAAATAAAAGGGCACTCAGTGGAGCAAATACCTCCACCAGGCTGATTTGTTTACGTTTTGTATCCCACCGATCGGCCAGATTTGGATTTGAACCTGAACTAAAATTTAATGAGCTTGTTCTTGTCACCTAACCAACTGATCTACCAAGTTTTGTCTGAATCCATCTTTAACATTTTGAAATATCCTGCTATTTATCGTTTTAGCCCAATCACTCAATTGTGAAGAATCACTCCGGATTCGGATTCGGATCTTCACCAAAATGGAATCAATTCTTCCTTGTCACATACCCAACCTGCCCACCAAGTTTCGTCCAAACCCGGCCACAACTTTGATATTTTGTTCACAAACAAGAAAAAAAAAACAGGGTGGACACTTGCAAAATCCACCTCCCACTGCAAAAGTTGCCATGGATGCAAATTGTCCATTTCATCAAGCTTAAAATTGACAATCTTAATTTAAGCTCAGGTCAATCGGATAAAAAATGATTATTATTTTTTTTCGGATTGAAATTGATTTTAGAAGTTTGACCTTGAGTTGACCTTTGACATTAAAAAAAAATAGTTGGTTTCAAAATTCAGTGATGCACTATGCAGTTGCTGCTTCATTTTCACGTTAAACGGATGTGAATTGATTTTTCAGTTTAAAATTGATAATTTTAGAAATTTGACCCTGAGTTTACCTTTAACCTTTTGATCTCAAAAATAGTTTCCCATTTCAGTGATGGACGATGCAATTGAGGTTTAATTCTCAAGTCAATCGGATGAAAAATGACGATTTTAGCAATTTGACCTTTGACCTCAAAATCAATAGGCTTCTCAGTTGAGACAACCTCTACAACTTGGTAAAGTTTGACGATTGGTTTAGAATTGTGACCTGGAGGCGATAGACAGAATAACAAAATCGACTGACCAATATACTTGAAAAATCTTCGATTTTGCAAGGAATAAACAGAGACAGACAGACAGACAGACAGGGGGTGAAAACAACCTCCATCCACCTTCGGTGGTGGAGGTAATAAAAGTCATCATGTCTTGGACTGAGGAATTAACTTTAGAATCTAATGAACATCCTTCATGTCAAAATACCTGGAAGAAAGACGAAGATGAAAGGTTAAATTTTTGTTGAGAGAATGAATTGTTAAAAGTCATTGGAGAACAAAAGGCCACAATTTGCAAAGCATAGCAAAGAATGAACTATATTGATGGAGGTCTTTACCCTGCAGTGAAAATACAAGGGATTACAAGGAAATTTTGCACAGGAGGGGGCCATTCGGCCCATCATGTCTGCTCCACACCAATACCAGATTTAATCAATCCATCAATAGCCCTTCCCTTCGTGTGCAGCCTTTTTTGCTGCTACGCTGGTACTCATTTCGCTGACCTCAGAAGGATGACAGGCTGAGTCAACCCCCTGGTGTTAATTCAACGAATGGGTTTGAACTCAGGACCTTAGGATCCCAAGCCACCACCCTGACCGCTAAGCCAACACCAGGTTTCAAAAAAAAATTAAAGACTAGCTAAATGAAGTGGTGAAAACACACACACACACACACACACACACACACACACACACACACACACACACACACACACAATGTATCGTTTCATCCTTACCGAGGTTGTAAAGAACAGCAGCCTGTTCATATTTTACATCTTCATGAGTCACGAGCTTCCCAGAAACTGTGTCCAACCTACAAGGAAGTCGGGCATTGGAGGAGTTCCAGGGAGTTACAAATCTATTCACATTGTACCAAGGAGAATTCCATTAGATAACATCAATAAGTTAGCACCAGAAAGAACACAAAATGTACAAAAGGAAATCCCAACTGTATTTTACCACGAGTGGCAAAAGCAAAAGATTGACCATTTAAACCTCAACTGACACAAAATACAATTCACTCTAAACCACGCAAGATGAATACTGCACAAGTGAAAGGAAATTACCATGTAATGGGCACAGCAGCCGATTGTCCAGCCTCCATGGGGACTCGGCTCTGCAGAAAGTGGAGCTGTCCGAAGTATTTGCGCAAGACGCTGCATCCCTCAAAATCCTTGGTGACATTTTCCACTTGCTGTTCAAAAAAAAAAGTGAACAAAATAAAATAAAAACACGTCTATTGGCGAGATATCATTTGTGAAGATTCACCAGACATCAGTTGCAACACCAGCGAGGATTGAAACGTTAATTGGAAGAAAAACAACAAAAAAAAAAACACGCTGTGGATGTGCAAAACAGATAGATGTTCAGTGTCCAGGTTCCGGTGGAAGATGCCTTTCTTTTCTGCTCTTGAGTGACTTGCTGACAGAGCGAAGTCTATCATTATGGGTTGCTCTCTTTCAAGCAATTGTTGTCCATAGTTTGTTTGTTTTTTCACGCATACCCATTGCTGCGTCGTCTTGCGTTGCTGCATGGAAATTTTGATATTGTTTGCTATGCCTCGGCCTTTTAGGCCTACGAGAAGGGGTACCCGGAAAAAATTAACATTCACCCATTAAAAATATATATATATATATATATATATATATATATATATATATATATATATATATATATATATATATATCGTGCCGATAAATTATTGAAATATGAGCTGCTTTCGTATCCTTTGCTTACCTATGTTGCAAGTAAAGCGAAAGGTGGTGTATAACCAGACATACGGTTTGATAGGGCGATATATTACTGTTGCCTGGTGTTAGCTTAATGGTTAGGGTGGTGGGCTTGGGATCCCAGGGTCCTGAGTTCAAATCCTGCTTGGCTGTTGAATTAATACCAGGTGGGGGTGACTCAGCCTGTCATCCTTCCGAGGTTGGCAATTGAGTACCAGCTTGCTGGTATCCTGTGTCGGAGTGGCGACCCGTCCAGGATTGTGCCCAATAGCCAAGGAGACTGCTTAGGCAGCACCAAGCTCCTTTTATTTAAGCCTATCGGAATGCGTGTGATGAGGCCAAAGCAAAAGGACCGCCGTTCTCATCGCAGGCAGGTCGGTGGCCAATAGTGTGTTATTTTGGATCCTCTCCTTTGGTTAAGCTCCCTCAACGTCCTCCTAACAATTTTAGGATGCACACATTCTTCCAGTAACAAACGCCCGATTACATTTCCAAAATCCATGCTGACTGAGCACCTCTATTATATTGATCCTCAAGTCTCCCGTATGTGGAACGACGTTTCTGAAGTCGTACTATCCCCACTCTTCCACCCAGGGCTTCAAAAGCAGGCGGCGCACCACCATTTTCTGTCATCCCCGATCCTTAACAACAATATTTATCACCCTTGATCCTTCTAAACGCAACCTGAATTGCCGCTTGCAGGGTTTCCTACTGTCCTCTCACATTTGTTCATCAACTTGATGGCTGCCCGTAGCCACCGAAGGTGGACGGAGGTTATGGTTTCACCTCCGTCTGTTTGTGAACAGGTTACCTCAAAAGTTATGGACGGATTCAGACGAGAATTGGTGGACAGTTTGGGTGTGTGACGACGACGAATCAATTCGATTTTGGTGAAGATCCAGATCCGGCTGATCGATGGTTCCAATTCACGTTTCACACATTGAAACACAGTCACGACAAAACTCTCATCAGAGCGTTGAATCTTCTCCTTCAACATTTCTCCAACAAAATCATTCTCAAGTTTGAAATAATGAACATCAAATGTACATTAAAAAGCCAAATTGAGGTCATGAACAAAGTCTTACGTGAAGACAGGACAATTCGGAGATTTTATCCATTTCAACGATATCTTGCTTGGCTACGGTTTGAAAGACGTGGACAGACGTGGACAGTTTGACGTTATGATGAGGATTCGTTTCGTCTCAACTCGGTAAACATGCATATGTGACGAACATTAACTCAGATCTTGAGACCATTTCATGCGGCCGTTACGCACGAAGCACGTGTCGTTTTACCTCGGCTGATGAGCATTGACGGCACACAAGGAACACGGTGGCTTAGTGTACGACTGCTGCGGTGTCTAAATTTGTGTTTTCCGTGAATAATGGTGTACACAGATATACATTGGGGAAAAAAAACAAATGGACAATACCAGCGAAAATTGTTTGAAAGAAAAACCGTGAAAGATAATTCCCACGGATATCGACCATTCACCAAAAACAATGACTCGAGTTGGGCAAACATGGTGAAACGATTGTCTCATAATCTGTGTGGAGCACCCACGGTTCCGGAAGGCGCACACTCGCAGACAACGGCGAGTGTGGAGGGTCATTGGAAGGTCTCACCTGACGCAACTGCTCCAATTTGCGGATCTCATCTGCATACTTTTCAGGGTCTTCACCATAATGGCTTGCAATATACTGGAGAAAAGATGAGATCACTGGTACAGATGATGCAGCAACAGCCAAACAAATGCACAAAAGAAGCTTTAATATCACTACGATCAGAAATTACTACTCATGTGACATGGTCAGGGGGAGAGGGAGAGGGAGAGGGAGAGGGAGGAGGAGAATGAGGAGGAGAATGAGGAGGAGAATGAGGAGGAGAATGAGGA
>BROF01007359.1:0-20650 GCA_024346535.1 Eptatretus burgeri | reverse complement strand
GTAGTTATAAAGTAGCAGTTCTAATTATGTCTCTTATTAATTACGTAACACACCAGTACACAAACGGCACACAAAATACACCACACATAACGACACAAACACCACACAAAACAAGTCCTGGCAAGGGTCTGCAATCTTTATTGCTCTTTTATTGTTAATATTGTTGTAGTCGCAGATCTTCAAGACTGTCGCGCCACCAGGCTGGTAGGGAATGAAAAGTTCTCCACATCTGCCTGGGGTAAATTTGGTGGGAATCGTTGTTCAAAGCCACACAAACATGGCAAATGTGACTGACAAGATTGACTGCAGAAAAGCCGTCAAAAATTCGCTTTCATTGTGCCTCATGCGTCAAACCCACATTTCTTGACTAACAGGTTAATCTGCCAATTGTACATACACAATGCAGTCCCCTGTTGATGACCCCAAACAGGTTTTCATTTAACAAACAGGCTTTATTTTAAACTTTAAAATTTTATTTTAAAAGTTTCAAGTTTCAAGTTTATTTTCAACAATCATCAATGAAATACAAAAATGAGTAGTTCAGACAATATGGCTATGGATATGAAGTGACATGGAGGCGTCTATCTTCAAGACCAGGCTTGTATTATATATACCTCCCATTTCATACATATAAGTGAAATACATACATACATACATGTATTGGGCCGGAGGCCAGTGGGACCTACCTTGCACCCCACCCCCCCCCCCCAAACGACAATTTTTCACTGATACCACAGTGTTCATATACATCCCAAGTATCACAAAAAAGATGTTCCCAGAAAAATAACTCATTTGCACTATGCTTTATTAAGCTGTTTCCATGGCAACCAATCAAAAATTGACGAATCTCACAAAGATCGGCAAAAAGTCAATATCTCTGTCAAATATAAACATAAAATCACAAAATTGGTGTCAAATATAAACATAAAATCACAAAGTTGGTGTCAAATTAAAGCTTATACATTTAGGTATTAAAATATATTTTGTTTATGCTAATTAGCTCATTTGCATATTAATTAAATTTGACTTAAAGACAATAATTCCCACAAAAATGCAAGAATTTCCATTTTCTTTCCTTGCAATTTCCACACGTCAGTTGCCGGATACAAGGCAGGTTGGCGAAATTTTTTAAAATAATTTTTGAATTTTTAAAGTAGATTAATTAGCATAAAATACAAAGCACAATGAATCATTCAAAAATCATGTTAAATCAAATTAATCATTGAAACGAATTACCTGGGCCTGATATAATACATAACTGTGACTAATGATGGTTGTGGTGTTTCAAGGACACATAACTCTTTTTTTGTTTGAGTAAAAGTAGTGAAAATAGTTGTAAATGCATTGATATGCTAATTAGGTTCCGCCATTATGGAAATTTACATTTTTGTAAATATCTCACCTTCCGGTACATGGACATTTGTAAATGAGGAGTCTACACCTATGTTTGGAGGGTCAATGAATGAAAGTGAACAGATTTCCTTTGTTGTCAGAGATGTTGAATAGTCTTTATGGATGATATGTTAATTATAATCCCCGATCACCAGGAAGCGGGATCATATTGTTATCGCTTTTTTGCGTGCATGTCTGTGTGTTGTCACTTTTCGCTTCCGTTGATGTAAATGTGAGGTTGTATGGCTCTATAGCCTGGAGCTGTAGGTATGCATGCTGTGATATCATAATCTACAGCTTGACATTGCTCCTTCTAGTTTATACATTGATTGTATCATTCTTATTGTCATATACAACAATACATTGAATAACCAATTTGATTTTTCTTGCAGACATAGTGCGTTGATGGCCCAATTCGTTGCATGGATATGAAACCTCAGAAGAGAAAGCAGGAACAAACTGATGTCAGTGCAAAAAAAGAGACAGATATGTATCCTGCATTGTGAGGGAGCAAAGAGTGATGGATTCACCTATCTGTCAGACTTGATGCTTAAGTTGGAACAGTTCACTTGCATCATGTATGGCAAGAGTTGATTTCAGGAAGTGGATGAAGTAAGGGTGCTCATGATAATGGAGAAGTGTGGGGACAAGCCTCTGGACGCAGACTGCAACATTGACCTTGGGAAACTACCTCCATGTAGAAAGTGCTTTGAGCAGCACATCCGAAGAGCTAATTATCAAGCAGCTGTTTGGAAGCGTTCTCATATCACAGATCCCAATATACCAGATGACATGCAGGAACATGGCTGGACATACACAGATGGTGTTATGGAGCCACTGTGGATATCAGGCGATATTCTACCCAAGAAGTCGATTGGTTCACTGCAGGAGGCACTGGAAGAAGACAGTGATGATGAGGATGATGATGAGCCATGCGAATGTGAAGATTGTGTGGACTCGGACATTGAATAGTATGATGGCCAATGAAGGACATAGCAAGCAAGCATCAGGCTCAGAATCTGCGAACTAAGGAGACTTCTTCTATATATGACTGATAGTTAATCGAAACAGCGCGATTATCAACTGGTCGAGATTGTCAAACTCAGATGTGTGCTACGAAGTTTGCTAAGACTCCAACAGATTGCAGATCATCTACTCATAGTTTTTGCCATTGTATCGATCTACTTCACAGTAGAGTGCACATGCAGGCGAACAATGTGAAGATAAACCATTTGTCAAATCTGGTGTGTGGCTAGTAGGCTTTCAAACATCTGGTAACTCTGGAAGAAAGGGGATACAGTAAATATTATTAGATTAATGTTTTTATATCCAAATGCATTCAAAGTGTGAGATCTTCAATTACTGCGCTCAGATGGACCATATGAATACATTTTTGCTCTATATGCTCTCCTTTAACTGCAACTAATTACACATCAGTTTAACTTTTGTGCCTACAGGATGGTCACTATTTCCAGCCTCTGGTAGAGACACATTATGATATAATGACATCCACTCACCTTATTTACAAAATACTGCATTTTAAAATATTTGATTTAACTTCAAGGCCAAATCTTATCAAAATATGTAGTCATGATGCTTACGTGAAACTCAAAACGGAGGACACATCGCTCCATGCATTCTGTTTATAGGGAATAAAGATGTATAGGAAATTCATTGTTCTATGATTTTTGCATGTAATTAAGATATCCAAACATTATTCTACATCTCTGACAACAAAGGAAATATGTTCACTCTATTCCTTGACCCTCCAAACATATGTGTAGATTCCTCATTTACAAATTTCCATGTACCAGAAGTTGAGATATTTACTAAAATGAGAATTTCCATAATGGCGGATCCTAATTAGCATATCAATGCATTTAAAATTATTTACACTACTTTTACTCAAACAGAAAATAGTTATGTTTCCCTTAAACACCAACAGACATCATAAGTCGCAGTTATGTATTATATCAGGCCCAGGTAATTAATTCTATTGATTAATCTGATTTCGCATGATTTTCGAACGATTCATTGTGCTTTGTATTTTATGCTAATTAGCCTACTTTAAAAAATTCAAAAATTTTAATATATTTTTTTTCCAACCTGGCTTGTATCTGGCAACACTTAAGTTATGTTTTTTGACAATAAAACTGACATGTGTGGTTAATTACAAGGAAAGAAAATGGAGATTCTTGCATTTTTGTGGGAATTATTGTCTTTAAGTCAAATTTAATTAATATGCAAATGAGCTAATTAGCATAAACAAAATATATTTTAATACGTAAATGTATAACCTTTAATTTGACATCAATTTTGTGATTTTATGTTTATATTTGACAGAGATATTGGCATTTTGCCGATCTTTGTGAGATTCGTCTATTTTTGATTGGTTGCCATGGAAACAGCTTAATAAAGCATAGTGCAAATGAGTTATTTTTCTGGGAACATATTTTTTCTGATACTTGGGATATATATATGAACACTGTGGTATCAGTGAAAAATTGTCGCAGGGGGGGTGCAAGGTAGGTCCCAATGGCCCCTGGCCTATATTACTTACATTTGGATTTGTTGGAACAATACAGATATTAGAGTGAAAGAAAAAGAAGAAATGCAGGAAAGAGAAGAGGGGGAAAGAGAAGAGGGAGAACGATGGGGAAAGGGGAGAGGGTAGAGGGAACGAACGAGAGAACGAGAGAACGAGAGAACGAGAGAACGAGAGAACGAGAGAACGAGAGAACGAGAGAACGAGAGAACGAGAGAACGAGAGAACGAGAGAGAGAGAGAGAGAGAGAGAGAGAGAGAGAGAGAGAGAGCTCCAGTAAATATAATGTAAATTTCACCATCATCTTGAAATTATCTTATTTGGAATACTGGTGAACAGAATAAGATTTTTTTATATGTCAGCTCTAAATTTATTTAATCGTACTAATTTCAATTTACGTTTAAATGAATAAAGGCCGGGAGTTAATTTCAGGTTCAAGTCTAATGAATTCCAAAATTTTATTTACGGCAATAACTAACGTTTTCTTTGCAGAATTTGTTCTAACTTGTGGAAGATAGAGCATCCTGCTTTGTCTTGCAGCGTAACCATCGACTTGATAATTTTTCGTAAACAATTGCACGAAGTTATTTGGTCATTCTTGTCTATCTAGCTGTAACATAAGGTTTCCCAACTTATACAAGTACATTCATTGATCGTTAACATTTTGTTTTCAAGAAATAAATTGTTTGTATGAGATCGATAGCCTTTGTGGCAAATAAGTCTCATCCATCCATCCATGCATCCATCCATTGGGACCATACTCTGTGCAGAGCGTTGGTGCTGCCTAAGTAGTCTCCTTGAATATTGGGCACAATCCTGGACGGGTCGCCACTCCGACACAGGATACCAGCAAACTGGCACTCAATTTGCCGACCTCGGAAGGACGACAGGCTGAGTCAACCCCATCTGGTATTACTTCAATCGCAGAGTGGGATTTGAACTCAGGATCCTAAGATCCCAAGCTCACCACCCTCACCACCCTCACCATTAAGCCAACATCAGGGAAGTCTCATAACTATTTTTAATCATTAAAATCTTATCTATCTGCAGCTTTAAATAATTTCCCCAAGCATGTAAACAATAATTCAGTCCAGACAAGATCAGAGTAGAATATAATGAAAGAAGTGCAGTATTTTTTTTTTTTTAACTTATTAATGATGCCAGTTTTAATATAAATATTTTTGCACAAGTTATTCACATGTATTGTCCATGACAACTTTTCATCAATTACAATACCAAGAAATGTGGTTTTCTCGACTTTGCATAAACATTTTTTGTGAATAAGAATGGGTTCCAGAAGCATGGAAATAGTGTTTGTAAAAACCATGTAGTTGGTTTTATTTAAGTTTGCTGAGAGCTTATTAGAGGTTATCCAATCAAAAACACCTTTAAGTTGAGTATTAACCATTTCGACTTGAATGTATGGATCTGGGTGAGAAAAAAAAGAGATTTGAGTCATCAGCAAACAATATGAATGAAAATATATTGGAGGATTTATAAAAATCATTAATATAAATAATGAACAACAGAGGTTCGAATATAGAGACCTGTGGGACACCACATGTGACCAGTTTACAGGTCGATTCAGTAATTTAGCACAACAAACTGATTTCTATTTGTGAGGTCGTTCTCAAACCACTCCAAGGCCTTGCCTCTAATTCCATAATTTATGCAAAATAATGTTATGATCGATGGTATTAAAAGCCTTGGTGAAGTCAAGGAAAATACCGATGGGATGAGAATGCTTATCAATGGCATTTACAACTTTATCAATGAATGCAAATACAGCATGTGCAGTGTTTTGTTTCTTTCAGAAACCAAATTGTGAATTGTGCAGAGCATTAGATCCATTCAGAAAGTTAATCACTTGAATATACATAATTAAAAAAAAAAATTTAAGAGAAAATTGTTAATAATGAAATTGGGCAGTAATTGCAGACCTCTTGAGAGTCACCCTTTTTAAGAATCGGAACAATTTTGGCGATTTTCATTTTGTCAGGTCCAACTCCAGAGGTGAGAGACGAATTAAACATATGTGTTGACAGAACTATAATTTCAGGAAGTATATGTTTAACCAGGACATTATTCATTCCATCACGACCTGTGTTCTTTTTGTTTTTTAAATGACTTACAATATCCTTAATTTCATCTGCATGAGTTGGAAAAATAAATAATGAATTTGTATTGGGATATTTATCCAAAAAATCAGTAAAAATTCTGTCTGGAAAAGGAATACTCGACTAAATCTTGTCTAACGTCTACAACACAATCATTAAAATATGACATTAACATTTTTATCCTCAACTTGAACACTATTTATCTTACGTTGTTCAACTGAAGTATCTTTCTTAATATTACTCAGAACTCCATTTATGTTTTTCTAAGTGCCCTTAGTATCATTTTTATTCTCATGTATCTGCTTTGAGAAATAATCTCATTTTACATTTCTTAAAAGTTTTGAAAGTACATTTTTATAACTTGTGTATTTAAGCTGAATTTGCTCAATGGGGTTTAATTTGTACTTGTAATATAACTTTTTTTTCTATTTATTGATCTCAATAAGGATTTGGTGATCCATGGAGATCTTCGAACTTTCCTATAATTTGAGGATTTCAATATCTGCAGAGAGATTATTTCATCATAAATATGAGTTAATATTTGAAGACCACAAGGGGAAAACCAGAGATGTCAGGATAAGTCAATTTTGAAGAAACTGAAAAACAAAGTTTCAAGACTTTGGTGGACTGTTTAATAACTGTCATATAGATTTCTTTTCCAGTAAAAGGAAGAGTGATCATTGGCCGATCAAATTAAGCATGTAGCATTTGCCAAGCTTCTGTGTTATTTAATTTAAGAGCAAAGCACGAATCAATGTTGTAAACTGAGATCACTGGTTATTCCCTTGTTTAATAATTGCCATGCAATTTTAACCCAGGATGTGTAGCAAATTCATGCTTGTTGGTTATTAACATACATTACATGACTTTGGTGATCACGGATTATTTTTTTCAACATTAAATGGTCATTGTTTTTTTGTTTGATTGGTGTTCAACACCATACTCAAGGGTATTTCGCTTATATGACGACAGATTCTCCATTTCTTACTCCGTACTACTTAATATGATGGAAAACTGGGAGGAAACCAAGGATAAACCACCCCCGCGATAGCTGAAGTCACCTCATGTGACTCCCTCGTGTACCTAAGCAGGTTGATTAGGCGATGGGTACATCGAATGAGGATGGGTACTCAGATGCGCTAACCATTAAGCCACGGCGTGGGTCCCACAAAAGTCACAATAAAGGTTTGACCAGACTTGAACCACGATATGCACCAATTACGGAGCCCATGATATAACCAAATAGGCCATTGTAGTGCTCAGAGTTTATGCTGTGAAAGTTTTACAACCTTTCATTTTTCAGTTTCTCAACTCTGAATATTATGGTGGAACAGTTAACATGAATGAAAGGGAGATAACCAGGAGTAAAGTACTGACAACTCTGGGTTTCTACTTGTTCAGCTTTGACAACACTTGTTTTTTCATTGCACGGCTAAACTTTATACCATATAAATTTTGACACCCCTGGTTATTTGTTAAAGTAATATTGTGAGAGGAAACCTTATGTTGCCAACTATTGGCAGGTGCAATAACCCTGAAATTTATAAAAAGTGACATCTCTGGTTTTCCCCTTGTGGTCTTCATTTCTATAAACTTATCAAAAGAGTTGTTTCTACCTTGCCAGACTAAGACCTCAAACCAATCAATTGTACTTTGACATTTTTTGAACTTAACATTTTCAAAAGTCATCTGTTGAGTTAGTTTACTAATAGTAAATTTAGGGCAAGAAATTAAATCAGGTATTGAGGCAAAGACTGGAAAATGGTCTGTAAATAGGATAGGATAATTCCTGCTTCAGAAAGTGGATAAACATTCGTCAAAAAATTATCAATCAATGTAGCTGATTGTTCAGTTATTCTTGTTGGTCTGCCTATAATTGGAATAAATGAAGTTGCCAATATTATGTCCAAAAATTCTTGGGAAAAAGAGTTTTGGCTACAACGAAGAAAGTCAACATTAAAACCACCCATCGAAAAGCAGTGTTTGAAACTATAGGATTTGATAACAGAACTTGAAATTCTTCGATGAATTTATTTTGATTTGAGCTTGGTAATCTGTAGATAACACCGATCAATATTCCTTTTTAATTTTTTTTTTTCCCCCAGGATTGAGGATTTCTATCAAAATCATTTCTAATACAGGAATAATGCAATTTAACTCAGAAAGTATCTTAAAATCAAAATTTAAGGAAATGAACAATGCAACGCTGCCTCCTCCAGTTAGCCTATTATTTGTTATTAATTAAAACCTGGCAAAGAAAAAAGGAAACATGGTTTATCAGAGCAATGTCTGCGAGAGACAAATCACAAAAGATTTTAGGTTGATTTTTTCTAAAAGCAGGCTCAAATTTCCAAAATTTTTACTAATACTTCTTATGTTTGCATGTAATAAAGAGAAAACATTTCATTCATGGGGTATAAATTTTTTTGAGAACTGAATTCCATATGATATCAGATGGATGTATTTGATACTGTATCATTTAGATCAAAACTATCATCAAATTCAGCCTGGTTATTATTAAAGGATAGAGCGATCTCACAAGCAAATTTACAATTGACATATTAATTTTATCCAAGGTGGTATATTGCATCAGAAGTTTGAAGCTTGTCAGATTGCAAGGAACTGAAGGGGGAAAATAACAAAAATTGACAATCATTTATAAATCTGGAATATATTTAAATTATGATGAAGATTGTCAGTATATGATGCCCCCCGAAGATAAGGTAAGAAGGGAAGAAAAAATGAATGAAGAGGAGGAAGAGGAAGAGGAGCAGAGAAGAGGAGGAAGAAAAGAAGAGGAGAAATAACACAGGGTAAGGGGAAAAAACATGGAACAACGTAAAATACAGAGAAACATGATCATGCAGAAAAGCATGTGGATTTGGGAAGAAAAAACAGAAAAAAAACCTCAATGCAAGAGTCACAGCTCACTGTAGCTCTTAAAAGAAGTTTGCACTCAAAATCATTGTTTTCTAAAGAAAGAAAGAAAGAAAGAAAAAAAATTTTTGAACCTGTCTATATCTTGTCCAAATGTTTGTTCTGAAACTTCCGCTAGTATCTATTTAATATTATTGATTTAACATGAATCAAGAAAACTAAATTTTATGAACATTCAAAACTAGTGGAAAAAAGATCCAATTTGTAGAACAAAATAGCGAAAAAGTAGAAGAATTGATAATCTATTATCAAATTTGATTTGATAATACCAGGGTCTCACCCTCATCATGGCTATGCAAAAGCATAAAGTACTTGTTCATGGTCCTGCATCTGGGCGAAGTGGACAATTATTGGGTCTGGTGCGTTTCTTGATGGTTCCCCATCTCTCGATGAGCAGATGATTCTCGATGGTTCCTCATTGCTTCTCCTGGATGGCAAACGATGAGCATTTACGAGGAGGACTTTGGCAGCATCTTCTTGAAGGATATAAACTAATTTTGTGAAAACCTTCACTGTAGTTTCATGGATGTTCTCATTAGAAGAGGTAGTAACTCCGTGCAATAACAGACTTTGCTTCCTTCCTGTTGGAGAACCTTGTCTTTGAAATCCGCTCTAAGATCCAATAAGTATCCTTTAATTTTCGGCAATTCTTTCTCAACGAGAGTGAACCTTGCTGAAGTGTCTTCAAATGGGGTGGGGAGAAGAAGAAGAAGACGTGGCTGCACATGAGGCATTAAAAAAACTGTAACAGATTAATTATTAATATCGCACACTCCCTCAGAATCGTGACAGACTTGATAATATGCCCTTAGCGCATTCATTCAGGGGACACAGGACTGAAAGAGAGATGACGAGACAAAGATATGAAATTGTAACACACAGCAATGATCGCCACAAGGTTGCGGCGGCTTTGCTCAGCGGTTCATCTGGGATAATCCCTGCATTCATTCTCCATGTGCATCAGCGAGAGAGGGTTGAACCACCAGAGGAATGCAGGATTGCCAAAGTAGAGACATTGGACCACCGGAACGGAGAGACACACAGTTGTCCAGGGAAATGAAGACTCTAACCATCAGAGATGCGTGGGACCACCGGAGCTGTGTGAGACCCCCAGAGACAGAATCCAGGAGACAGAACTGAACATAGATCCTCGTGGTGCATTACTCTTTTTTTACTTTCCCAGGCTCGTACAGCATGCTTGTGGAGTGCGCTGCTTGGACAATGAGGCCAGCCATGCCATTATCTAAAACCCCTTGGCCTGTCTGGTAGCCTTCCGTTTATCCCATGCGACCATGTCATGGGCCAGGTCGACTGGCTGCTCACTGAAAGGAAAACACCATATATGGACAGAAATATCGTGGAAGGTTCAATTATAATGTATGGAGGGGGGAAGTGAGGGCTTAGAAACAGACATTTGGGTAGGAAACACGATTTCTTTCTCCACACTTTGCTCAACATGGTCTCTTTAATTACAGGAATTACAGCACACTTATGCTAACATGCACAATGAAATAACTATTCTCATCCATACCCCATTTACCACCTCGGCCAGATCCCAAACAAGACCAAGTTCAAATTTGTTTCTTAAAACGAGGTTGTCCATAAAAAAATATTGTTTAGTTATACGAAGGGTTCTGTGGTTTTGATGTACCCCCAAGCTTCACACTAGCTGAATAATTCATTGATTCTATTCAGACTAAAAGGATTTGTCTTTACACGAGAAGAAGGATGACACCCCTGCGCATCAGTGTGTGATTCTGACATGGGTGCATCCAGGAATGCAAAGATCGAATATTTTTGGTGCGAAATAAAATAAGGTTAAAGATTACCTTTGTACCCACGGTTTCCCCCCACGTTAATGCAGCACCTGCATGTTGCAGAATTTTTGACGAGGTAGAAATGTGATTGGGGTGAAAGAAGAGAAGAGGAGAGGAGTTGCTGTGAAGTTGGGGCTGGTGCAGAAACATTAAGTGATTATAAGAGATTCCTTTATGTGCTATGCATTGCACTGGCTTAATGGTTATGGTGGTGGGCTTGGGATCCTAGGGTCCTGAGTTTAAATCCCACTCAGCTGGTGAATTAACACCAAGTGGGGCTATCTCGGCCTGCCATCCTTCTGAGGTCGGCACAATGAGTGGTAGCATGCTGGTATTCTGTGTCGGAGTGGCGACCCATCCAGGATTGTGTCCAATAGCCAAGGAGACTGCTGAGGCAGCACCAATGCTCTGCACAGTATGGTCCCACTGGATGGATGGATTGCATAATAACATGTTATAGTGTAAATGATAGCTTTCACATTGGGAAATGAGTAATGGCAACAAACCATTCCCCCAAAAAACAATTTAGAGCACTCCAATCTGACTGATAATACTGGTGATAATAAAACAGTGATTTTCAATTTTTTCAGAAGGAAAATAGAAGTCTATTGTCATTATTACTTCTCACTACTATCTGCCTTCTTGTGGGGTCAACTGGGGAATGTTATTTAGCCCAAGTTTTTCGCAAGCCAGCTGGCCAGGCTTGACATTTGATTGGTGTTGAGACAAATTTGTAAGTGGTTCAGGATGATGGTGACAACTCACCAACTCTTCGCAAAAGACATCATGGGATCTTTAACATCTACGAGCGACCGGTGCTGCCAAACACAGTTTCTCTGGCTCAATGTCCTTCCTACGGATGGTGAATACATTGATGGCTTGTCCTGCATGTGAAACACCAAGGTGACAGTTTATACTCGTAGCCAGGTCCCGACTCAAACCCAGGCTTGACAGCTCAAAGGCAAGTGCATACTCCTCTTAGCTATCCTGTCAGCCCTAAAAATGATATGGGTGATGGAGGAATAATTAGTAGAATGGAATGTTAATATGTGGTGGGGATTTTTGCAATTCTCCACCATGATTAATAGAATGAAATGAAATGCCAAATCAATAAGTTTTGCTTTAAAGTTTACTCTTTTCGAAATCAGGAGCTAAGTTTTCTTTGAATGTTGGAAAAAAAAACCCCAAAAACAACAGCCAAGCAACATTGTTTTTTGCTCCCAAATTATAAACTCCCTTGATTGTTGCTCGACCAAGTGTTTCATTTTCAAAGGGATTAGCAATGTAACTGCAGAGCTGGAAAGCAAATTGACAATTTGGCAAAGCATAACATTATATGAGTGCACTGATCAAGGGAATTGTGGCCTCTGAGCAGAGCAAGGGGA
This sequence comes from Eptatretus burgeri, assembly GCA_024346535.1. Lineage (NCBI taxonomy): Eukaryota > Metazoa > Chordata > Myxini > Myxiniformes > Myxinidae > Eptatretus > Eptatretus burgeri. The sequence continues at coordinate 8,457 of BROF01007359.1, read as the reverse complement.
AATGAGCGGGTCAAGGAGTGGGATACAGCTGGTTTCGAGAAACGATGAACGCATAATGATGAAGTTTGATAAAAGGTTAATGCAAGTAAAGCTGAAGTGAAGATAGAAGCAAGAATAACTGTAGTAAAGCAGGTGGAGGCCTTTCCCCCTGCCAAAACAAGTGGTGAATTGCTTCGATGGACATGGTGAAGCCAACAGACGAGGTCTCACTCCTCAGCTACAATCACAGTGGGTTGATTGGCTATGCCTTCACTGTAGTGTATTTGTATTGTGTTTAAAAGTTGTGAACAAACTGCATTCTTCAGGAATGTGAAAATTGTGTTCTGAAAATAATGTATCAGGTTAAAGTTTTCAATCATTTTCTGTATTCATCCGTCTGTCACCGAGTGCCCTTTTCTTATTTCCTCAGCTAAAAAAAGTCTTGATTAAAAGCCATCGATATAGCAGCAAGTCAGGAGACACAAAGTTTAATGACGTACAATCTCACTCTGAAACGAGGCCTTACAATGAGATTTCAAAGGTTGAGGGATGGTAGAATTGCTGATCAGGTTTGTCATGTTCTTTCCTGCACTATGCCCTGCTTTATCCTGTTATGTTCTAAGTACCTGAACTGTCTGATCATTGATTCATTCCCTTGTGGAGTCGAATCTGCCGAAAGTTCTGTCCTGGTGAAGTTCCTGCAGACTGACACTGCATCTTGGAGCATGCTTTCCTTTTAAAGGAGGCATAAAACTGACTCCTCTACTTACATTTCAGCTGCAGGCATTAAAGATGCAATAGTACAGTAAGGTTGCACAAGATGTCCTTGGCAGGAAAGGTGAGGGATGATCCCACACCCGACTCCCTCCCCCATCTCCCAAAAAGGGTTTGGTCATTATGTGCCAATATCCCAGCTAAATTCTCCACTTGGAGATTAAAGGGATGTGAACTGTAAGGTTAGATAAAGTGAATGGTATAAGAATGGCGCTGATGTTGAAAAGATAAGTGGATTGAGTGATTAAATTCATGGAATGCGGTTACGGCACAGGCACGATTGTCCAAATGTACTCATCCTTGCGCTGAAGTTTCATTGTCTTTCCTTGCCCTGGCTTGTGCTATAGTCTGAGTGTGTGTCTCAAGATGAAAAGACTGCAAGTTAAAGTCCAATCCTGTACACTATTTTCATTTGTTTCACCTTATGTCCTTGTTTTGTCCTAAGTCAGTCATTAATTACCTGGACAAGCTTTATCCAATATGTAATGCACCTTCCGGTATCCTCGGATAATGGGGGAAAAGAAAACCAAAGAATAAATATAACAACAAAATTGGCAATAAGTTACTGCCAGCCAAGGCAACCAAATCACATCATATTCGCTCCATTAGCTGCGTTACTGGAATGTTGTAAGTTTTCTTGGTTTTTGTGTTTATAGTTTGCCAATGAAAAGGAATTATAGGCAGAAAATTTATGGTAAGGTCCTTGTTTCATAGCACTATATTTCGTGAGTTAACCTTCTTTATAAGTTTATTTTGTTTAACAAGAGAAAGGCATCTTGTTTCAAGAAGGTGTCATTTTCTGTGCATTCCTGAAACTAGAGGTAAAAGTTTTATCTAACTTGACGTTTTAAGCACAAGTTATGAATAGAAAAGTACGAGAACAGAATGTTCCCAGGACAATGACTTTGGGAGTAGATGTAGATGAGTCTCTTGAAGGAACTTGAGAGTTCATAGAACACATGACCCCATACAGTGTTCAGGCATATACTTCAATTGAACTGACGTTTGTAGATAGGACAGACAAACAGACAGAAGTGAACCAATTGCCTAACCCCACTTTATGGTTTACGTGCATGGGGTAATAAGCAAAACACATGCCAGTAATTGATAGACAAGGCGAACGGAATTCCAGGATGCATAAGAAGAGGAATACTCTGCAACATATAGACAGCAGAAAGCACAAACTTCTTGAGCAGCAATATGAAGTTTAATTTTTAGCATATCAGAGGTGCTTTGAATGGACAAACCAACCCCATTGATGGTATCCATCCATTGGGACCATACTCTGTACAGAGCATCAGTGCTGCCAAAGCAGTCTCCTGGGATACTGGACACAATCCTGGACAGGTCACCACTCCAACACAGCATACTCAAATGGCTCAATCATCCCAGCAAGCTGGTATTCATTTTGCCTACCTCAGAAGGATGACAGGCCGAGTCAACCCCACCTGGTATTAATTCAACAAGGAGCAGAATTTGAACTCAGGACCATAGGATCCTGAGCCCACCACCCTAACCATTAAGCCAACACCAAGCTTGGTATGCAGTCCAACAAAGTCCTTGTTCACCCTCTGGATTCTCTGTTTCTCTGTTCACCAATCTTTCTCTACTCACAGAGCACAAGCAGATGTCCCAGCAAAGTGAGTTCAAGAAAAGGGTTTGAGAATACTGCATTCTGGAGGAAACGGAAAACTTTACGAAAATACAAATACAAAACCAATTGCATTACTAAATTTTGCTTAGAGACATAATCCTAATCCCTATCATAATTAAGAAAAAGGTTTTATAAAATATTTTGTGCACTACTCTTATTTCATCAAATGTACAACACTTGTACTCCACTGTGGATTCAGCGCAGGTCACTCTCCCCTTGACATGCTGCTTCTGCCATCCAAACAATGGGAAAAGGCCCTCATTGTCAGACAAGAGTTCAGGGCCATCTCTCTCGAGAAATATTGAGCAATCAATACAGTCTTTTATGCTACCTTGCTCTTCAAACTCTCTACTATGGCATCCAAAACCACCTTCACACATGGCTTACTGACTTATTCTACTCTCTTAGCCAATGTATAGTTCTCAATGGGATCCTCTCATCTCTTCCTGTCAAGGCTGGAGTGCTCCAACACATGGAAAGCATTGTGTGCAAGGCCAGAAAGGAGATGGGAGAAGACAGAGAGACCACTAACCTGTCACTGATGGGAAAGTGATAACGCCCATAGACTCAGCTTCATTGTGAGAGATTCCAATGATCTTGAAGGGCTTGGGTTCCATGGTGTCAAGCTGAGCAAGGTGTGAGGCAGGGGTTCCCCACCCCCTTCCCCCAGATGGAAGAACAGTACTCCATCAAGCTGTGGTTGAAGGCCTTGTATGTGGAGAAGAGTTCAGGTGTGCTAAGGAAGGACTTTGCATGATGGAGGATGGCCAGTTGACGACTGGCTATGGAAGCCAACTTGGAAATGTGATTTGCCCAAGAAAGATCATGGCTGATAGTGAGACTCAAAAGTTTGAGTGACTGAACTTCCTCAAGAGGATTGTTAAGAAAATCGATGGAACCGTTTGCCAGGTGGTCCTTTCTGAGGACGAGAGAGAGAGAGAGAGAGAGAGAGAGAGAGAGAGAGAGAGAGAGAGAGAGAGAGAGAGAGAGAGAGAGAGAGAGAGAGAGAGAGAGAGAGAGAGAGAGAGAGAGAGAGAGATAGAGATAGAGATAGAGATAGAGATAGAGATAGAGATAGAGATAGAGATAGAGATAGAGATAGAGATAGAGATAGAGATAGAGATAGAGATAGAGATAGAGATAGAGAGATAGAGATGTCAGGATTGAAAGACATTCCAAATGTTTGATCCACTTGTGATTCTTTCAAGGTCTGAAGAAAGGAGAAGGCTGCCTGTCTTTCTGTTCTGAAGGATGATAGATATCACAGCAGAGGGTGGAGTAATCAGCTTAAAGAAAAAGAGCATTTTTCCAGTCAGAGAGATCGTTGATGAAGATTAGGAATAGGATGAGGCTTCAAACATTGCCTTGGGTCACTCCAGCCTTGATATGGTGAGGAGATTAAAGGATTCCGTTGAGAGCCATGCATGACCCACAAGAGTAGAGGAAGTCAGTGACCCAAGAGTGTAGTTAGTCTTGGATGCCATACACAGAGAGTTTGGAGAACAAGGTGGGATGTCAGACTGTACTGCAAGCTCAAGATCAAAGGAAGTTCGGTCTTAATGCCCTTCAATACACCAACAACCATTGCTGGCCATGTGCCCTTTGGCTTACCATCCATCCAATAGACGTTGCACAAATACGAAAAAAAAGTAAATAATAAAAAAGGTCCGTCTAAAAAGTAACGGGACTGAGCCTGATGTGTGCTCCACTGACACAAATTGAATGAACGGGTTGCGTCACAGTCTTTCACAACATTCCAGCAATATGTATGACTGGTGATGGCTGACTACACTCATTGTGTGATTTTTTTTACAGGTATTGCTTTACACGTTGTCTAGTCTGAGTCGTCGCGCAATAAGCCGTGAGCAGAGAGCCAATCTGGTTTCTTTCCAAGCTTGGCAAAACACCTTCTGAATCCTTTGCAATGCTGCAGCAAGTCTACAGGGAAGAACCGATGTCACGTACATGTGCATTTGAATGGCACAAGAGGTACAAAGAGGGACGGGAGGAGGTTGAAGAAGATCCACGGTCTGGAAAATCTTCAACTAGCAGAACGGTGGACAACATCGAGCGTGTGAAGCAGATGGTCGACTCACGATGCGGATGATTGCTGTGGAACTTTCCATCAACAAGGACACTGTCTGGAGCATCATCACTGAAAATCTCGAAATGCGCAAGGTGTGCGCAAACATGGTCCCCAAGCTGTTGTCCGAGGACCAGAAACAGCAAAGAGTCACTGTCTGTCAAGACATTATCGAGCGCCTCGAGGACGATCCAGACCTGCTTGGGAGAGTCAATACTGGCGATGAATCGTGGATATTCGAATACGATCCCGAGACCAAATGGTGGAGTCGTCAGTGGAAAAGTCCGGCATCACCAAGACCAAAGAAAGCAAGGATGTCGAAGTCGAAGGTCAAGGTGATGCTCATCACGTTTTTTGACATAAAGGGCATCATCCACTTCGAGTTTCTACCACAGGGTCAAACAGTGAATCAATACGTGTACAAAGAGATCCTCCGGCGTCTCATGAGATCAGTCCGGGACAACAGGAGGGATCTGTGAGAGAACAATGCCTGGGTGCTCCAGCATGACAATGGCCCTGCTCACAGTGCCCTGAGCATCCGACAGTTTCTGGTGGAGAGGAACGTGGCAACTCTGGAGCAACCCCCATATTCACCAGACTTGGCCCTTTTTGATTTTTCAGATTTCTTAAGCTCAAGGGGGCGATCAAGGGGACCCGATTTCCTGATGTGGAGGCCATCAAAAGGGCCATGAAGATCGAGCTCCGGAGGATTCCAGAATAAGCCTTCCGGGGGTGCATCGAAGCATGGAAGAAGAGGATGGACAAGTGTGTGAGAGTCAAAGTACCGGTCCCAGTGGGCCTTCACTTCAGACTCCTCTGTCAAGAGCCCACCACCCTCTGCTCTCACTGCAGTACACTGAAGGATGGACTTAGAGGAACGCAAAGCGTCCCCTGTGAGCAGGACGAGAATCACTTGACCACAGTGATGCTCTACCACTTCACAGATTCCTCACACATAGGCCTCCTTGCACGTAGTTTTACACCCCTTAGTGCATGTACTGTTTTACTCCTCAGCTCCCTGAACAGCTCAGCTCTGCCATTCAGCCTGGCCCTGCGACTCTGTTCAATGGTACCCAGTGTCCCTTGAGAGACAAAATTCTTCTTCACCCTACTGTGAGTTCCAAGACATCCACCGGCAACATCAAGGACGTTGGTCTTGAAGGCACTCCACAACTGCTCAGAATCCCCCAAAGCACCCAGACTGCCCCCCCCCGCAATCTCCCCTCAGCCTGTTCGCAAACTCCTCAGCTACCATCTCATCCTTGAACTTGCCAACATGCAGCCTAGGCTGCGATGGTACCATTCTCCTGGATTTAAGCTGCAACTTCGTGCAAAGGCAAGGAACTTCGTGCTATTCTGATTCACAGTTCCAGACCCATGGGGACCAACACATGTCTCCTAACCATCCCTATCAGTTTCAGTTGATGCATTGAAATCCCCCAAGACTAGAAGAGTATCTGACCTGGGGCACTGATCAACCACAGACTTGAGCGTGGTATAGAATGCGTCCTTCATGGAGAGATCACTCGCCTCAGTCGGAGCATATACAGAGACCAGGGAAATGACACCCAAGGAGTGACGAATCCTTAATCTCATAATACGCTCGTTGACCGGTGTTACCTCAATTATCATTGGAATCAGCTTATTGGACACAGCTACAGCAACTCCTTGGGCATGGTAACCATCAGAGTGACCAGACCAAAAGTAGGTGTAACCACCCGCCATGATCTCACCACTATCCAGTCTCAGAACCTCGGAGAGTGCTGCAATACCGATGCCCAAATGCTTGAGCTCAGATGACAACAGAGACAGGTGATCATCCTCTCTTGGGTAGGACATTCCAGGCACCCACCTGAAGGGAACGCCTCAGGTTAACTCAAGAAGACCGCCGTCTGGTGGACGACACCCCAGCACAACCCCGACACACTCTCCCGCAATCTGACCCAGGAAGGTTACCCCATGGTTTCACTCCTATCAAAGATTGGGGGTCCCGAAGGCTTTTCCCCAATCCCGTCATCCCTTGAGCTGTTCTGCAAGGGCAGCTGCACAGGAGGTACTCCCACGGAGTGGGTTTTCAGATTGTTGTTATGCTTTTAGAATGTTTTGTGGAATGAAGGGTTTTACGGTGGCTGGAGTGCAAATCCTGCCACCAACCTCCTAATAAAAAGTAACCTAACTGCAGGACATCTGCAGACACCGTTGGGCACAAGATATGGATGGCGGTTGGCTCACAAGGAGCTCCTCTGCCATTTTTTTGGATTGCTTGTCATTTACTCTTGGGTTTTTTTGCTGATTAAAGAATAATTTTTTTCACATTGGAAATTAGTGTGTCTCTTTGTAAGATAAATCAATTGGAAAAGATGTGAAGCTCCTGAAGAAGTAATGTCAGAATCACATATTTTATTTTTGGGCAGTTCTCGTTTATGGATGATGTACAGTGCCTGTTGAAAGTCTACACCCCTTCCAAAAATTTCACCTTAATCAATGGGGGTCCCGAAGGCTTTGCCCCAATCCCATCATTCATTAATTTAATTCCAGGCCAAAAGGCAACAAAAGGTGAATATTTTGTAACAGGCTGTTGACTTTCTGTAGGCACTGTATGTATCATTCTAATATCGCTCTATTGAATATCCATCTGATAATTACAGGTCAGGATGGATGATGGAGGATGGGTGATTACAGGTAGAGGGTATAAAAGATCCCAGGTAGGGATGGGAGATAACGAGATTGTGGTGCACTGCCTGTTTGAAACCTGGAAGGAAGAGTGCAAATGAACTGCCTCCAGAAGCAGGTGAGGGTTACTGGAAGAATGATACTTCCTGTAGAGGCTTGGAAAAGTTGGAGGGCCAAGAGAGCAGAAGAGAGGGAGCTGGACTGGGGAAAAGACCTGTGACCTGTCTGTGATGTGAGAGCAGCAGACATTGTGATTCGTCCTCAACACAAGATATACCAATGACGTTGAGAGCTTGAGATTCCACAGAATCCAGGAGAGGCAGATGTGATGATTGGGCCCCAACCTATAGGGCAGAGCAGTACTGAGCAGTGGACAAAAACCATGTAGGCTGTGAGTAGTTCTGTTTTTTCAAGGAAAGACTTGCAACGATGGAAGATGCCCGGTCTATTACTGGCTTTCAAGGACAATTGAATTTGAAGCCCGTTGTTCCATTGAATTAACACCAGGTAGTACCAGTGTACTGGTAACAGGGGCATTCAATCAGCGGCACAGCCACACCCCTAGCCAATTATGGAGGAAGGAGGAAGGACAGGAGGAGGAAAGACAGCTTTTCTGTATGTTTGACTGATGGTGAGCTCTATATGTTCATGAGACTGAACCTTTTCCAGTGGCTAACCATGGAAACAGAGGTGGGCTTGTTTGACAATCCTTCCAGAGCGACAAGGAGAGACAGATTTATCAGGTTCCATATTGCCAGGGAAATCCTGATGATTTCCTATTTGTCTCACAAAACAGAAATCATCAGGATATATTATTGTCAGTCTCTTGTAAAACTTGATGCAGACCATAAAGGCCAAACACAGAGTGATGTTGACCAAAGTTGTCTTCTTCCTTCAAAAAACAACATGATTGTCCACGCATAAAGGACTCATGTTGCACAGATTGCCATTCCTCACTGTGGCTTCCAACAGTTGGATCAACACCTGTGCAGCCTGAAACGATCCCTCACTATTATCTGTTTAGACATTTTAATTCCCAGTGGCATGGCCACCAATAATGAGGAATTGGCTAAAGCAACGGAGACATGGCTCAATGAGCAAAATGAAAACTTCTTATTCCTTAAAACATTTTGAATGGCCATCGTAAGCCAGCTGCTCACCTGCATTCCTTCACCCCCCACTTCTCACATATGTGGAATAATATCAATGAGATAGAGTATGTCCAGTTATGTTCTTCCTGCACACATGATGACAATGATCCATCACCAATGTATGTATATATATATATATATAT
>BROF01007358.1:7986-20678 GCA_024346535.1 Eptatretus burgeri | reverse complement strand
CAAGTGGAGAAACCGTCTTCCTTTCCAAAGTTTGACATAGACGACAAATGCTCCTTTGAAAACAACAGTAGCATGCTTTCCGATATGGAGAGTATAACAACCATTTTCTCTCCACAATTTCTCCGTTTGTGGAAACTTTATCAAACCATTGTTTGGAAAATGATCTCCCATCCTTCTCCGCAAATGGACCACTTTTATTCTGATATCTTTCAGGGCCATGTTGTAATATTGTCATCTTCAAATGATCTGGAATCGGTTTCTTCAAACAGCCAAAATCGCTTCTTTGCAAAAATCTTATTTATTTTCTTCGCATGGATCATCATCCTGACAAGGAGACTAAGGAGAGAGAGTATGATGTTCAGACCGAGCTGAATCCGTATCAGAAATATCCTTCTCTGCACCCACATCATCTTTTACTTCTCCAGGTTCTCCTACTTCTTCATTTCTTTTTATCCATGCATCGAATGCCCCTCTTTGATGGGACTCATCTTCGACTCTGCCCCTCTTTTTTTCCTGTTCTGTGCTCCACTCGGTTGTACTTTCTTCATCTGAGACATCTGAAAAAAAGAAAAGAAAAAAATATGTACAAAGTGATTATAAACTTGCACACTTCTGAGACAACCTTATTTTCTCTGGAACAAATATTCATTCTTGTATTTGTAGATAATAAGAGAACAAAAAAAATCTTAATTGGAGATAAAACCATGAAACCATTAAAATTAAAACAATAATATTGTTGTAGATAACAGCTCCACCACCAACTCCCCGCGCGTTGCCAACGCGGCTTTTTATAGCCTGAGGGGAGAAGCCGTTGGAGGTTTCACCACCCGAAATCGGCGCTTCACCCTTTCATCTCTGAACCTTCACCCCATGCTGGCTCCACCCCTTTCACCTCTGATTGGCTGGCCTTTTCCAGGGCAAAGCCCGTCTTGATCCGTTTATGCAAATCAGCCATTTGGACGGCTGATTGCACACGGACGCTGGAATGTGGCTCCCCCTGTTGCGCCGCGAGTTCGTAACAACGGCATTTGCCGCTGTTTGCTGAGGAGGGCACAGTGTTGTGGAGATGGCGTGGTTGTGGAGAATAAACTATACTGCAATAATTCTGAAACTCGATAATAATAAGCACACAAAATACTCGTAACATTTCATTTTCTATCTCAAAAACCGTAAGATGCATGAGAAAATGGGAACAAAATGGTAAACAATCGGTCAGTTGCAGACGGACAAATCATATTTCATTTCTTTGTTCCTTCGTATCAAATTATTTCACACTGATAATTTTGTGCAATTTATATCATAGACTTGCAAATTAGTGGTATCTGTATTCGAATATTAAGATGCTAAGGAATAAATGTCCCCTATTCCGAGATTAAATGCCATCGCAGTCCTCTGATCATCCAGGTGCTCTTTGTTTTCACCAAACTCCATTGGACTGCAGCATGGGATTTGGCTGCTGCTCTGGTGCGCTTTGCATTCAAAAAACTTCATTGGGCTGCAGCATGGCCTTTGGCTGCTGCTCTGGTGCTCTTTCTTTTCACCAAACTCCATTGGACTGCAGCCTGGCCTTTGGCTGCTGCACTGGTGCTCTTTCTTTACACCAAACTCCATGAGGCTGCAGCTTGGGCTTTGGCTGCTTCTCTGCTGCTCTTTGTTTTCACTAAACCCCATTGGACTGCAGCCTGGCCTTTGGCTGCTGCTCTGCTGCTCTTTGTTTTCACCAAACTCCATTCGGCTGCAGCCTGGGCTTTTGCTGCGACTCTGGTGCTCTTTGTTTTCACCAAACTCCATGAGGCTGCAGCTTTGGCTTTGGCTGCTGCTCTGGTGCTCTGGTGCTCTTTGTTTTCACCAAACTCCATGAGGCTGTGGCTTGGGCTTTGACTGCTGCTCTGGTGCTCTTTGCATTTAAAAAACTCCATTCGGCTGCAGTCTGGGCTTTGGCTTGCTGCTCACATGCTCTGTTTTCACCAAACTCCATGAGGATGCAGCCTGGGATTTGGCTGCTGCTCTGGTGCTCTTTGTTTTCACTAAACTCCATGAGGCTGCAGCTTGGGCTTTGGCTGCTGCTCTGGTGCTCTTTGCATTCAAAAAAACTCCATGAGGCTACAGCTTGGGCTTTGGCTGCTGCTCTGGTGCTCTTTGCATTCAAAAAACTCCATTCGGCTGCAGTCTGAGCTTTGGCTGCTGCTCTGGTGCTCCTGTTTTGCAGATTCGACATCTGTTTGGTGTTCCCCTGGAAATCAAAACACAAACAAGGGTCTCCTGTAAGAAGTAAATAAAGGAAAGAACTCTTCCATGAACCATGATGATGTGCACAATAACTTAGTAATAACAAGTGAAATCCTTCAATACAGCGCGTGTGGTGAAGCAAATGAGTCCACTAATGTTAAAATATGCAAGTTATGCTTTTTCAGTTGAAAAACAATAAAAAAGCGGACTTAATATTTGAAATGTAAAAATCTTATTATTATTGTGATAAGCACCTGGTTATATAACAGAAGGAATGAAATCGATCGATACAGCGTGGCAGGGGGCTGCAAAAGAATGATGTAAAAAAATAATAATCATAAAGTTCATGTCCAAACAAACAAATGGTGAGTAAAATGTTAGCTTTGCTGATGAAAAGATGAAAGCAAAGCTAAAATATTTGTTGACCAAAACATTGAAACATAGTGGTAACACCAACTTCATAATATTGGTTGTATTGTTATTATATTAATATAGACGAACACATTTTGGATTTAAGCATATTTAATTTTTGCATATTTTGAATGTGCAGTACAAGTTATGAAAATAATTCAAGATGTCCCTGGTTGAAAGAACCACTTATCACTTTGCCACCAATATCTGCCATAATTGTAAGTAAATTTCAACTACTAATGCATGACGAAACACTTGTTTATGGCTAATATTAAAGATAATGATGGCATAAGAAGAACTTTGCTTTCAGCGTTCGGCGCAAAATGCCATGGTGGGCGGAAATGACGTCTTTTGTTCGTTCGTACATGAGAGGGGACCGTTTCTTGTTTTTTTTTCTGTCAAGCAATAAATTCAATGGTTTTCACATATATAACACATTAGTTTCATAAATTTCCATTGAAATACTCGGGTATTTCCATCAATTGTCGCCATTTCCGTCTAGGTTACGCACTGCCATCTACCGGATGGCCATCATTGGCTGTCTTGAGGCACGTAAGGGGGGAGGGGGGGACACCGGGGACATTTCAAACTCAGTGCAATTGTATACAGCACACGCACTGTCACAAAAGTGTAAATATTCTCTCTGAGGTTACCATCAGTTAATGCTCCACCATATCATGTCAAATTCCAATCCATAAATGCGATCTTTCTCTTCCCATTAACTGATCTTTCTCTTCCCATTAACCGTACTCAACTCCTCTTACTTTGAGGTTACCGAGTCCAGCCCTCACCTCACCCAATCTCACCCACACCCCACCCTCCTCCTTCCCCCACTGCAAAATGTATTGTAATCCAATACCTAACTCACCTTAGTCTCAAGTCAGCTTCAAGGTTATCGAAGCATTTGTGATAATGCAATAAATATTTACCCTGCCCACGTGAATTGAAAACTGGGTTAAGCTATGTCCGTCCATCCATTTGTCCTGTCTGTCTTATCAGTTTACGAAGAAGGAACAACTTATTTGAATTGAATGTTCTATTTTGAACACAAATTGGAACATGAATAGAAAGATGCCTGCCATATTATTGAAGTTTAACTCCGAATTACACCTGACTGCACACACGAAGAGAGGAGTGAGATAATATTTTTACTATCTGCCTGTCTGGTAGTCAAACAAAATTGAAAACCATTCCAAACAGGAAAACCTACTATTTTTCAGGATGTTATAAAAGGCACAATCAACAGGCACGAATTACTTATGTGACATATTTGATCGGGTGATGTTATCGACAACGGGTAAAATGGCGATAAAACCAAGAATTTATTTATTTACATGCCTTTAAACCTTTTCAAACCTTTATTCAAATTTAATTGCAAGCAGTGGCTTGCAAAACTATTCACCCCCGACCAATAATGCCACATTTAGACGAATTATGGATTATGTGGAAACAATTTTGTCCAAATGAAGTTTTATTAATAACTGAAGAGATCAAACGAAACACTCTTCTAATTGAAGGAGGTTACATGTCAGGAATACCTGTTAAAAACATGTACAAATCAAAATCATTGGTTGTAAAAGTATTCAGCCCCGAGGTCAGTACTTGGTGGAAACACCTTTTACAGCAATGACTGCTATGAGTCTTTTTGGGTTGGTCTGTACCATGTTTGTACAGTGAGATGATGAAATCTCCCCATCGTTTACAAAACCATCGTTTACAAAATACGTTTACAAAACCCCCCCATCCACTTTCTCAACAATCCTCTGGAAGAAGTCTTTTCTTTCAAGCTTCTAGGTCTCACTATCTGCCATGACCTTTCCTGGGAAAGTCACATTTCCAACCTCGCCTCAAAAGCCAGTCGCCGACTGGGAATCCTCCGTCGTGCTAAGTCCTTCCTCGGCCCTCTTGAGCTCCTGACCACTTACAAAGCTTTTGGCCGTAGCCTGATTGAGTACTGCTCTCCCCTCTGGGCTGGTGCTCCTGCCTCCCACCTTTCTCGGCTTAACGCTGTCGAAACCAGGGCATTTAAGATCATCGGCATCTCCCGCAATGAAGCTGAGTCTTTGGGCCTCTCACTCAATCACCGCAGGTTGGTCGGTGGTCTTTCTGTCTTCTACCGACTCCTCTCCAGCCTTGCCCCCCCTGCTCTCTCTGCGATTTGTCCCCACCACATTTCCACAGGGCGCTCAAGGTCCGCCAACAACCCCCTTCTGGTAAAACTACCAAAATCACGAATCACTGCTCATCTTCACTCTTTCATTCCTCTTTTTTCCCGCCTTTGGAATAAACTTCCTCACTCTATTCTTTCCCATTCTTCCCTCCAGGCTTTCAAAACAGCTGTTCACCACCACCTCTTATCTTCCCCCATCCAAATCCTCGATCTTTTCTTCCCCCGATAATCCACCCAAGCCCACTTCCTTCATTTCTCCTGCTTTCCTTCCTGAAAGTCCCTGAAATGTCCATCTTCTCTTCGCCATGTTCCCCGTCCCATCCCCATCCCTCTCCCTTCCACAGTTCACCTAATGTGTCTGTTCCCCACTGTTTTGTCCCTTCCACTCCCGCCCCTCTTGTCTCATGCCTCCTTGCTGTGAGTTGTGTGTTTGCTCTCATACGAGCCTCGACCAAGGTATACAAAAAAAAAAAAATCTTTGCCCATTCTTCACATGAAAATTGCTCTCGTTCTGCCAAGTTTGATGGTCGTCGATGGACTGCTGACTTGAACCCATCAAGTCGTCGATGGACTGCATTCTTCAAGTCTCGCCATAAATGTTTGATTGGGTTCAAGACAGGACTTTGACTGGCCACTCAAGAATATTTTCTTTCTTTTTCAGCCACACCAGTGTGGCTTTAGTTTTGTGCTTCGGATCATTGTCCTGCTGAAATGTGAATCTCCTACCCAGTTTCAGATTCATGGCTGACTCAAGCAGGTTTTCATCAAGGATTCTCCTGTACTTTGTACTGTCCATTGTCCCTTCTATCCTGACAAGATTGCCAGTCCCTGCTGATGAAAACCAGCCCCATAACATGATGGTGTACGATTTTCTTCAAATGTGACACATATTCCTGCAAATATTTAAATGCTTTAAAATTAATTACAGTCCATCGATATACAAGATTCTCAGTATTTTCCTGTAATAAATTCATCAGAGTTATATGCGATTCGTGAGGTATTTCTAAATATACTCCCTCAGGGGTACATTTCATTGTACAGTTCAGCTTACATAACAGATCTCTTCCCAACAGATTAATTGGTGTATCAGTTGCCATCAAAAATGCATGGTTTGCAGACAATGGTCCTATCTCTACCCGTAGCTGCTCAGTCAGTGGGAGCGTGCAGGCAACGCTCTGCCGAAGACCCATTGGAGTACTTAGAGCAAATTTGGGGTGTATATCAATGCCACTCTGGATTGAAAGAAGAGGGTGTACCATTTGCTCATGCATTCCTCAATGGTTTGACAGCCAAATTGCAGAACGAAATTAAGCGAGTGTGTATCGGCTGGGAATCCAAGGAGGTAAAAGATTTCATGGAGTATGTGACGCATTGCAATTCATTGATAAAGCAACGTTCTGACGAGGCAGATGAAGCAACATTAATGCCATCTCAGGTTCAAGGGCAAGGTGAATGCACCGGTGGAAGGAATGCGAGATATAATGCACAAAACCGAGGGCCAACCTATAACCGGGGGAGACCTCAATACAGAGACCAGCGCAGAGAGGTCTGTCATGCATGTGGGCAACCAGGTCATTGGGCCAAGGAGTGCTGGAACCGCAGGAATGGTCGAACTTATAGTACGTACGGACCGATAGGAGACGAGGGGTACAATACAGAGATGGAGATCCATATTACAGACAGCAGGACAGATGGGGAACACAGCTTGAGCAAGCTGGCTCATTTCAACCCACTGCACCTCACACCGAATTCCCTCCTCCTCCTCCTCCTCCTCCACCCTCATTCCCACCTCCTCCGCCTTCATTTCTACCTCCTCCATCTCAAAGTTCATTTCAACCCCAAAACCCATTCGTTTTATGACAAAGAACAGAAGCGACTTCGTCTGAGTTACCCTTTCTGACGTTAAAACCATGTGACGAACCAAAATTGATTTTGAAAATTGAAGGCCGAGAGATTCCTTTCTCAGTCGACACGGGAGCGACCAAATCTGCGCTCAGAAAGAGCGATTTCCCGGATGCCCCGTTATCGCGAGAATGAGTGAAGGTCGTGGGAATGTCAGGAGTTGCCTGCATGATCCCACTGACTGAGCAGCTATGGGTAGAGATAGGACCATTGTCTGCAAACCATGCATTTTTGATGGTAACTGATACACCAATTAATCTGTTGGGAAGAGATCTGTTATGTAAGCTGAACTGTACAATGAAATGTACCCCTGAGGGAGTATATTTAGAAATACCTCACGAATCGCATATAACTATGATGAATTTATTACAGGAAAATACTGAGAATCTTGTATATCGATGGACTGTGATTAATTTTGAAGCATTTAAATTTTAAATATTTGCAGGAATATGTGTCACATTTGAAGAGAATCGTACCCGAGGTGTACGACTGGGTGAGTCAACACCACATGGACACAGAGGGGGTGCAGACTCAACTACATTGCATTGCAGATTGCGACATCAAGGGAAAAGATAATGTCTATGCGAGTGAAACACTTTCGAAAGGACACCAGACCTTTGACCTCATGTTGGGGACAATTTGGATTGGAAAGCAAGGGATTGGCCTGGAGGTGCATCTCACGCAGGAACAATTAAAATTGTGGAGCCAACCGTCCAGTGTTGCACCACATGTTACTTTAGCAATTGCAAGAGGTTACCAAGAAACGGACATCGGTCACATGGTAACCTGTTTAAAGAAAGCTTCACAAGCGACTTTGATGGAGTCGAGCCAAGTAAACGGACTTTGGAAGATTGGAGCAGATGGATATTGTTGGTCGGAATGTCGCGGGACGGTGAAAGCTGTATTCGAGAAGACTGATCTTTCAGAAATAAATGGGTCAGAAAAATTACCTGAATTACTCGACCAAGTTCCGATTTGTCTGTGGGCAACACATGCCAACGATGTAGGGCAAATTGGAGGCATGCACCCAGTCAAGATCAATATAGATCCAGAAAAGAAACTGCCTAGAAAACCGCAATACCCATTGCGTCCAGAGGCAGAAGCTGGAATTGCTCCCGTAGTGGAAGTGCTATTGCAGCAAGGGATAATTATTCCCACAGTTAGTCAATGTAATACGCCGATCTTACCTGTAAGAAAACCCGGAAGTCGACGTGGAGATTCGTACAGGATTTGAGGGCAATGAATGACACGGTGATTCCAGCTTATCCTGTAATTGCAAATCCAGCTTCCATTCTTGCAAGCATCCCAAGTACTACTACCTATTTTAGTGTCGTGGATATTTGTTCAGCTTTTTTTTAGTATACCGATAGACCAAGAAGCACAATTTCTTTTCACATTCACATATAAGGGAAGGCAATACACTTGGACTGTGTTACCTCAAGAATATGTAGAAAGCCCGACATTGTTTTTTCGAGCTTTGAAAGACGACTTGGATGACATAGTTTTTCCCTGTGGATCCACACTGATTCAACATGTTGACGACCTGCTGATCTGTTCAGCGTTGAAAGACGCATGCGAGCGAGATACGTTGACGCTGTTGGGAGCTTTAGCCAGAAAGGGACACAAAGCATCGAGAGCCAAATTGCAGTTTTGCCAAGAAGAGGTGAAATATTTGGGGCATATTTTGAAGGGAGATACAAGACGCATCTCCCCGGAACGTATAGCTGCAATATTAAAACTGCCTAAGCCAACGACTGCTAAACAGATGAGATCTTTCCTCAGAACGACCGGCTATTGCAGGCAGTGGATACCAGATTATGCAGCCTTAGTGCGCCCCCTGCTGGAAATTGGTTCGGCGAACACGCCCAGTCCACTGACGTGGACACAAGATGCAGACAAGGCTTTTGTAACGTTAAAGCAAGCTCTTTCTTCTGCTCCTGCTCTGGGTGTACCAAACTATGAAAAACCTTTTCATTTGTACGTAAGTGAGAGTCGGGGGTTTGCACAGTCGGTGCTGACACAGAAGCACGGAAATAAATTACGGCCTGTTGCATATTACAGTACTCAATTGGATCCGGTAGCGCAAGGATTCCCATCTTGTCTAAAGGCAGTAATAGCCGCTTCGCTAGCGGTGCAGGCGACAGAAGCACTTGTTGCGGGACACACTTTGATTGTCATGGTGCCGACGCAGTTACAGCTGTACTGTTAAAAACAAAAACACAACATTTTTCGGCTTCAAGGGCAACGACATACGAACTCTCACTTACAGCACCCACGAACATTACAATTAGAAGATGCGCACCGCTGAATCCTGCTAGTTTGCTGCCAGGAGAAGAAGATGGTGCTCCTCACAATTGTGAGGAGATAATCGTACACACGTGTCTACCGCGTCCTGATTTGAGAGATACACCAATCCAAAATTCTGAATTGATTTTATATGTCGACGGTTCGTCATCACACGCACCTGATGGATTCCTATTAACAGGCTACGCCGTTTGCTCTGATCACGAAGTAATCGAGGGAGGGAGATTGGCTGAGAGCTGGTCCACGCGGTAAGCAGAACTGTTCGCCCTCACTCGTGCATGCCACTTTGCCAAAGGCCAAATAGTGACAATTTACACTGACTCCAGCTATGCCTTTGGTGCTGTACACAAATTTGGAGCCCTCTGGCATGAGAGGGGTTTTATAACATCATTAGGTGCGTGGGTGAGGAATGGAGCATGGATTGTGAATCTGCTGGAAGCAATACTTCTGCCTCACCAAATTGCAGTGGTTAAATGTGATGCCCACACCGGAGGATCTGATGACGTCTCACGGGGAAATGCAAGAGCAAATGTAGCTGCAAAAACTGCTGCCAACACTGAAACTCTCTTGATATCACAATGTGTATTGAGACAATGGGTGACGCCAACCATTGATGATGTAATTACTTTGCAGACAGCTCTTAGTGCTAAAGAATGAGATTTGTGGATATTGGCTGGATGTGAATTTGAAAATGAATCCAAATTATGGAGATCATCTAATGGTCGTGTTGTGGCCCCAAAAGCTCTGTTACCCTGGCTCGCACGATTGGCACATGGGGCTGGGCATACCAGCAAGGGGGGCATGAGTGCTTCAATTGGGAGACAGTGGTTTGCCCCAGCATTTAGTCCAATTGCAGAACAGTATTGTAGGACCTGTCACATTTGCCAAAAACATAACCCGGCAAGGGGGGTGCAGATGACCCCAGGGGGGTCATCCAATTCCATTCGGACCTTTCGTTCATATCCAGATGGATTTTGTTCAGTTACCAAAATGCTGTGGCTTTGAATTTGTTTTAGTCATCGTCGATTTGTTCACCAAGTGGGTTGAGGCTTACCCTTGTCGGAAAGCAGATGCCATTACTGTGGTTAAACTGTTGAAGGATTTCATCTGTAGGTTTGGAATACCTTGTAGGATCTCCAGTGACCAAGGTACTCATTTCACAGCCGAAGTGGTAAAAGAGATGTGTCGGGTATTGCAAATCAAGCAACATTTTGACTGCCCGTACCGTCCACAATCTGCAGGAGCAGTCGAGAGACAGAATGGATTTCTGAAGAATAAACTGGCAAAGATTTGTGAACAAACTGGATTAAAAGGGCCAGATACTCTGCCCATTGCTCTCATGACTGAGATCTACCGCAAATCGAAACACTGGCTTATCTCCGCATGAGATTCCGATGGGAAGACCATTGAGATTACCGAACTCACCTCCTTTGACTGTAAAAGACATGAACGTGCAGCAAATGGACGGCACGTTGCTTGCGTTCTGTGTCTCGCTGAATCATGCTGCAAGGACTCTTGATGCGCAGGTGAAGCAAGCCCTGCCAGAACCAGCCACGTCGTCTGATCATCACAACTTCAAACCAGGAGACTTTGTTTATGTGAAGATTTACAAAAGGAAGAACTCTCTTCAAGCACGTTGGTGTGGGCCGTTTCTAATACTGCTAACTACCCATACGGCTGTGAAGTATAAAGGAAGAGCAACATGGATCCATGCCACACGGCCAAAAAGAACCCGAGGAGAACACTGCTTCCTGATAACTTTAATGATTCTTTCCATTGCAGGATTATTTGTACGACTAAATGCAGGTTGTACAATGTGTACTTGGTCTGTTAAGCTGATAAGTACTATCTGTGATCAACGTTATTTGCATGTTCTTTGGAGATGGGCCTGTCACACTACCCACTAAACTAAGCCCCTGGAACTCAGAGACCGAAGAAGCTTAACGGGCAAAGTGGGTTCACCACATGGAATAAACACTTATCTGGCCCTTTCTCGTAAACACGCGAAGGCTTTTAATAAAACCAATTGCTGGGTTTGTACTAAGATACCTCATTCAGCAGTTACTGGAATACCTCTGTTGGCAATACCATTCAATTTAAGTGAGTGGTGTTGATACTGGGCAAAATAAAAGAACTGGGATAAACAAGATAATAACCTTGACGACCACATCGTTACCAATGGAAATGGAAATTGCCTCCGACAACGAAATTTCAGTATCTGGTTTTGGCCGAATTTAAATTTAAGTAAGATGCCTCCACATTTTATGGTTGAACGGGCGACAGAAAAACCAGAACTAAGCTTGGTACGAGAGGCATGGGGAGAGAGAAGGTTAGGAAATTCTGAATGCAGTAATTATGTCTATGAAAATCACACGATGGGACCACAAGTCGCTTTAAATAATAATTTGGTGTGTGGAAATCGAGCATACCCATGGCTTCCAGTTAATTGGAGTGGATCTTGTTTCTTGTCATTCATTTTGCCGCATATGCGCCTGCTATCTGTCACCTTTTGCGCATTTGAAACGGAGTTTCACGTCAACCGAATTGTTCTTCATGATTCTAATTCCTCACTCCGGTGTAGGACAAACGTCTGTGGGATTGGCAGAGTTAGCTGCTTCGCTTGAATCATTGGCAAATAAAACTACTCTAGGCATAATTGATATCAACTCGGAGGTAGTCGCCCTGCGTGCAGTTGCAATACAAAACAGAGTTGCCCTTGATCTCATCCTCGCGGCTTGAGGAGGAACGTGTGCTGTAATTAACTCTGAGTGGTGTACTTATATCCCTGATAACTTGGAGAAAATCACAAACAAAGCTGACAAGATTAAGCAAGAAGGAGCCAAGTTTCACAATTATTTTACGAAAGATGGGCTTTATTCCTGGTTTGAAGGGATTTTTGGAGGCTGGGGAACTACCTTGTTACACTGTATCTCCGTTGGATTATTGTGGATCATCATTGTAGTGGTGCTTATTAGATGTGCAACAATTACAATGCCGGCATTGATTGTTTCTTGCCGAAAGAGGAATAGTGCTAAAAAGGTGATGATGGCCCAAGCCCCACCTTCCTATTTAGATTTTGAAATTGAGTCCTACGACTCTTAAGAGATAGAACCTGAACTTGGAAATCCATAAGTCAACGCAATGAGTGTATTCAATGTTCACGGGAATTGTCATTCCACTTTTGCCCATCTGCTCTGTTCCCGAAATAGGTTGTTGAAAATCAGCCGTGCAGCCCAACGGGTAGCCTTATCTTCATCGGCCTACGGGCCTACTGGAACCTCGACCAGGTCCAAAAGCTGAACAACCACATGAAGCCACCTGGCTTGCGGGACAGGAAAGGCTGTGGGACTGAGCTCTACGATGTGAGCAAGGGGAGTGTGACCACCCAAGAAGATGGGCACACTCAAACGCAAGGAAAATGTATTTCCAAGTGACAGAATCGTTAAATTTAAGTTGTGTTGCCTTTGAAGGCAACAAGGGGGGAGTGTTGGGGAATTATTCCTCTTTTAGACAAGTGGCCCTTGCTTCAGTCTGACTAGATTAAAGTGTTTGTTTTATTGCCTCTCTACTTTTCATTGATTAAATTGCTCAGGCCTAAGACCGAGTTTTAATCTTGTATTTCTTTTCCACTTTTGGACATTTGTTTAATGCTTTGCAAGTGCAAGGTGACCGGTCT
>BROF01007356.1:5669-20720 GCA_024346535.1 Eptatretus burgeri | reverse complement strand
ATATATATATATATATATATGTTTGTGGTCTAACTTATAGAACCCTTCAATGTTGTCATCTCACATGATAAAAGGCAATATGTCAATTTTTTTTTTTTCAAGGGGTGACAAGACATTGTGGTCACACTGTACAATTGACTCGTTTAACCGATATGACCTCACTGTGATTACTGCACCACAAGCCGCCCAAAGCGATGTGAGCTTCACAGGACCCAAACTTGAAATGATTGATTATGGCGATTGATTGTGATTGCTATGGATACCAGTTTCAAAGATGTACTCAACTTCAAATCATTCTCAATCCTCTTAAATGCTCTTTACTCATTTGGTTAATTTTCCTGTCAACTCGCATCTTCAATCACTTACTTGATCTTTAATGTCGCTCCGACCACTGATGCACCATCTATGTAATCACTTGTGCATTATACGCTTCTCCATAGAATCTGAAGGACCACCTGAGGATGCTGAAATTTTCCTGCGGGTAAAGGGGCTCTGTTCCCCAATACCTGAGCTGCATTCGACTCATGATCCATCACCTAATCCCACAGGATGCACATAATTGCGCGTGCGCATTATTTACTGCACAAGCTGCACACGAGATGTCACATGAAATTGAGTCCTTGAGGCAGATATTATGGATGTGCAGCAAGACATTCCATGAACCCAACGCACATCACCGACCGTTCTGATTGATCGTCGAGCCCAACGAGCCAGAAACTCCTTTTGACAAAATTGTTTCCTATAATGTGAAACAAGGTGCGACTATAAAGGGGCAAAGCAAGCAAATGAAGTCTTGGCAGGTTATGTGCATGGACGATGGTTAATACATGCACACTCCTTTGTACACTATCGTCTGTGACGTATATCACCTTCAAACTGTTAGGAACCATGAAATGGTTCAACACTTGCTGCTAAGTGCAGGTATGTATGTGTGTTCATGAATGTATGTATGTGCGTGTGTGTATGTATGTATGTATGTATGTATGTATGTATGTATGTATGTATGTGCATATGTATGCATGTATGTGTGTGTATATGAATGTATGTATGTGTATGTGTGTATGTGTAAATGTACAGTATATGTATGTGTGTATGTATGTATATGTGTATGTGGATGTATGTATGTATATGTATGTATGTGTGTATGTGTATATGTATGTGTGTATATATGTGGATGTATGCATGTATTTTTTGTGTATATGTATGTGTGTATGTGTATATGTATATGTATGTATGTATGTATGTATGTTTATGTGCATATGTATGTATGTGTATGTATGTTTGCATGTGTATATATATATATATATATATATATATATATATATATATATATATATATATATATATATATATATATGTATGTATCTTCTTCTTCTTCTTTCGGCTGTTCCCGTTAGGGGTCGCCACAGCCGATCATCCGTATGATCCGCATTGTGATTTGGCACATGTTTTACGCCGGATGCCCTTCCTGACGCAACCCTGGTCGCCTCTTACGACACAGGGATATGGTACACCTATTTTAGCCAGGGTATACACCGGCCCAGTATACTGGTACTCATTTCGCCGACCTCGGAGGGATGACAGGCTGAGTCAACCCCGTGGTGTATTAATCCAGTGGCCCAACGGGGCTTGAACTCAGGACCTTTTGGATCCCAAGCCGCTGCCCTAACCACTGCGCCACCACCAGGCTCATATATATATATATATATATATATATATATATATATATATATATATATATATATATATATATATATATATATATGTATATATATGTGTTTGTATGTTTGTGCATTCCTATCCCTACATTGGAAGTAGCTGCAAACTCATCACAGGAGGTTCCAATTTTGCAAGTTTATTCTAAACTCACATTGTTTGCCATATCAAAATTTATTTTCCACCTGATAAATATTAAATTGAGGGTATTAAATATGGCTGTATTTTTCACTTTCCATTCTAAAACTGTATGCTCCATGATGCAGCAATATCACTTTAAAATGGATTCAACTGATTGTACTTAATGTTGATGAAAACACTGTGATGTCAATTAAAAACAGTAACTTGAAGTTTACAAACAGATTGCCTTTGTGCTTGTCTTGAATCATTTTTCCTTTGTAGCAGTTTCTAGCTCGCCTGTTCGAAGAACAGAGAGCTATAGCGATTCCCCCAGCATGAGCGTGAGCATCAGCGTCAGCGTGAGCGTGAGAGTGAAAATGTTAAAGTTTTTGGTGCAAGTTATTTATAAGCTTGCCATTCATTTAATATGTGTACTAGGTTGCTGATATTTGGTATGGAGGTTGCTTTGGGGTATATTATTGATGTCGTGAAGTTGAAATTAAAAAAAGTTTCAAATGTTTAAAATTTTTGACCTGTTTTGAACTTAACTTTTTTGTAGCACATCAACTTTAAAGTTTTTGGTGCAAGTTATTTAGAAGCTCGCCATTCATTTAATATGTGTACTAGGATGCTGATATTTGGCATGGGGGTTCATTTGGGGTATACTATTGGTGTAATGAAGTTGAAATTAACAAATGATTTAAATTTATTTTTTAATTTCAACCTAAGATGGTGTCAAAGCCACCCAATGCTCGCCTGTTTATACTAGACGCTTACCATTCATTTAATGTGTACTCGGGATGCAATGAAGTCCAAATGAAATAAATTTTGTTGGTGCACCTTTTTCAGAGACTCAATATTTGTGAAGTCAAAACAGTACATATTACTTTTTCTTTTAGATGAATTTCTCATGGCAAGACAAGTCGGTAATGTATTATTGCATAATGTCGATAAATACCATTGCACATGCACTGTTATAATTGTGATGCCATCATAATTACAAATAAAAAAAAATGATACTGCATGGTAGTTAGACTTATTCATTAATATAGTGGGGCAACTTAGCTAAATATAGCATAACAATTGTGCATTTTGTGAGGAAAACCCCAAATTTGGCACACTAATAGCCTATCATATTATGAATAGATTTGGATATTGGGCCATCTCAAAATTTTTCATGGCAGTGGAAAATGGCTGCCACTGCCATCAGCGGCTGAATTTGAGATGGCCCAATATCCAAATCTGTTCATAATATGATAGGCTACTAGTGTGCCAAATTTGGGGCTTTCCTCACAAAATGCACAATTGTTATTCTAAGTTGCCCCACTAATAATGCTGCCACTGTAACATGATCTGCTCTCTGTATGTCACTTTCGATTTTCAGCATTGTATTAATAATATTTTTGCATCCTTCTCGTTTCCTTTCTAATGTTTTTATCTACCACACTATTTTTTTTTACTGATTACAATATACAAATACATATATTGCTTTAAAATTATTTGGATCAGACTTCACTGCAATGCTTTATAAAAAATATTATTTGTCATCTCTATCATCTCAGTAGAGATGACCTAATAATAACAGTCTCAAAGTCCGCCCGCCCGTCTGTACGTCCGTCCGTCCGTCCGTCCGTCCACAATCAAACCGAGTGGAGACAAATAACCAATAGTGGAATGGATAGAGGTCGATGAGACATGCACAACGATATAACTTTCAAGGTCGTCCAAGGTCGAGGTCAACATCACGAGGCTGTCAAAGTTGTGAAAATCGTCAATTTCAAATCGCATCTCCTCCCTCATTTATCAAGAGAGATCAAATGTTATTAGTGATTCAGATACTACGGACTATTATCAAGAACAACACGAGCCTTTTTTTTTTTAATTTGCTCTCGTTCCGATTTTATAGCCCTTCAAACTTCGCTTCGCTCAAACTTTGTACAAATAAAAGTATTAACTTAAGAACCGAAACTCTCCGAGACAAATATTACATTTGAAACTTTTGTCAGATTTAACTAAAACAATGGAACACAAGTTTATATGCACACTTACTTTCATTTATGACATAAACATTGTCTTGAATGTCAATTTGTACTTTTATTTTCATAAATGACGTGCTGTGATATTAAAAAAAAGGTAAAGTACACCGCTAAGGACTGTATCGTCATGGCTTACAAACATCGGTTCATAAGGAACTGCTGGCTTTGCAAGCGATTAGCGATGGATGAGGGGGTGGGTCACGTGGGTAGTTTAAAGCCCGTGTACGGGCTGCGTACAGGAGTGGGTGGGTCACGTGGGTGGTTTAAAGCCTGCGTACGGGCTGCGTACAGGAGTGGGTGGGTCACGTGGGTGGTTTAAAGCCCGCGTACGGGCTGCGTTCAGGGGTGGGTGGGTCACGTGGGTGGTTTAAAGCCCGCGTACGGGCTGCGTTCAGGGGTGGGTGGGTCACGTGGGTGGTTTAAAGCCCGCGTACGGGCTGCGTTCAGGGGTGGGTGGGTGGTACGACGGCTGCATACATACTTTATGAAAGTGGTGTCGGACTACATGAAAGCGTTTCAGAAGATGAAGGTGAGCCTGTCGTCATCGCGAGGGGGAAAAATATCCCCGTTCACAGGAACATTTTCGACGTGATGTTGAATCCGTGGACGTCAATAATTGTTCCATATTACTGTATTACCGTAGTTAATAATTACTGATGCATTTGAGATATATCTACAGTTCGTTGTAATCTTCAAGTATTGTGATGTGATATGAGACGCATTTGGGGGTGGGTGGGTGGTCACGAGCCGACATACAGAGGGGGTGGGTGGTTTTGAAACCCGGATGTAGAACGTACATACTTTATGAACTGCCCCTATAGTGGGGCAACTTAGCATAACAATTGTGCATTTTGTGAGGGAAGCACCAAATTTGGCACACTAGTAGCCTAACATATTATGAACAGATTTGGATATTGGGCCGTCTCAAATTCAGCCGCTGATGGCTGTGGAAGCCATTTTCCACTGCCATGAAAAATTTTGAGATGGCCCAATATCCAAATCTGTTCATAATATGATAGGCTACTAGTTTGCCAAATTTGGTGCTTTCCTCACAAAATGCACAATTGTTACGCTATATTTAGCTAAGTTGCCCCACTACTATTCCAGTCTGGCACAGAGTTACTTTCGACCTCTGGCAGAGATGACCAGCACTCCCGCTCGGGGGTATTTTTATACTAGTCTTTTAAAAACTATGAATGTATAAACTGGCGAGCATTTGGTGGCTTTGACACCAACTCTGGTTATTTTTACAACTGAGCAAAGGCAATGCTGGATCACTCCTCCCACCTATTCCCCCCCCCTTTCCAGACTCCCACCCCACCCTTCCCCACCTCCTCCTCCCACCACACCCCTCTCTCCAGATAACCACCTACCCCTTCCCCTGCCTCTTCCTTCCCCATGCACTCCTCCAGACTCCTACGCCAGCCCTTCCCCTCCTTCCTCCCACCCATCCCTCCTCTTCCCACCCTCACCTCCATCGGAAAACTACACTGGAAAACGTGGGGACAAGAATACTGCACTGTAAATGGTGAAGACTTGTAATACCCTCCACCCACCTGGAGGCGGAGCTACACGGTACACATTTACATAGAGAATTTGCGTCCCTCTCCCTCCCCACCAAGACCACCACTGGTAAAGATAAAACACCCCTATACACGAATTGGGATCATGCTGATCCGATGTAGCAAGTCTGGATGTAACCGAGTCGGAACTGTCGGAGTAACGCAACATACAAACAAACACAGAAATACCGGTCTGTGAATTATCGTGAGGATCAGGGAAGAAAGGGGGAAGTAATTGTAAATTTAATGTTCCATCTGTATTTACTTTTAACATTGTTCTCAACAAATGGGAACAGGAACAACACAGGCATTAGAGGCTGTATGAATGGCCTTCTAATGCACCAAAGTTCCCTGTGTATATTTGTGTGATGTTCTAAAGAACAGGAAGAAATGGGTAGGGGAGGTCAGAGAGGGGACAGAGTTGGGATCGAGGGGTTTGAGGCTTTTGGGAGGGAGGAATGGGCGGAGGGGAGTTGAGGACATTGGGTTTGGAGGAGGTTTGAGGATTTGAAGAAAGTGGGAAGGGAGCACAGAGTTTGGGTGTGGTGAGGACAGAGTTGGAAGGGGAAGGGGGGTTGAGAACTTGGGATTGTGGGGGGGGGTTAGGGACCTGAAATCACATTTTACACGGTGCAGCATTTTCATGAGTCCGAGATAGTCTCGTTGGGTCTTTTGGGTCCTCCAGGTATTTTTGGTCCTCGTGGTCTTTTCGGTCCTTAGGATCTTTTGGATCCCCTGGGTCTTTTGTTTCCTCCTGATATTTTGGGTCCTCTTGGTGTTTTGTGTCCTTTGGTTATTTGGATCCTCTGGATCTTTTGGGTGTCAGGATCCTCAGAGTCTTTTGCATCCTTTGGGTATTTTGGATGCTTGGGGTCTTTTGGCTCTTTAAGGGTCATCTTGGTCTTTCAGGTCCTTAAGGGTCTTTGGGGTCCATTGGGACTTCTGGGTCTTTTCGGTACTTTGGGTATTTTTGATATTTGGGTCTTTGGGGTCCATTGAGTTTTTGGGTCTTTTTTAGGGTCTTTTTGGTCTTTAAGGGTCTTTGGAGTACTTTGGGTCTTTGGGATGTATTGGGTCTTCAGGGTCTTTTTAGTCATTTGGCTCCTCTGGGCACTTTCAGTTAAGTATTTCAGGTTACAATTGTGGGTGACGTCAGGTCAGCTGTCCAACCAATTGAAGAGTGGATACACATACATACATGTATGTATGCATGCATGTATGTGTATCCGCTCTTCACTTGCTCCATTATATGTAGATTATTGTGAATGATGGATGACATGTCGAAGTTTATTAATAATTCGAGAAAATCAAAACAATACCATAATAAAATAAAATAAAATCGAACTTACAAGTCTCATGTATTTATTATTCATATCAAATTTATGTCAGCATCTTGAATAACAGTAAAATGATTCAACGTTCTTTTTGGTATATACATTTTCGGATACGCTGGAAATAATTGAATTGAAATAAAAGTAGAAAAAAACAAAGAAAAAAACAAATAAACCAATGTCACCCGCAGGGTGACCCGTATCTTGCCAAAAGGTGACCACGTGTAACTTCTTTAAGGTCACACTGAGGTGAACAGAGCTGCTATCCACCAGGAGTGACTCCTTGAGGAATATCTGCCTACGAGAGATTCCGATGAGAATCGTTCTACAGAGTAACCATGAAAAATATGCTTTTGCCTCATAACGTCACCAAATGACGTCATAATGTCTCAAGCTTGACATATCTAGAAAGCACTCATCGAGGTGTTCAATTTGAGGTACTACACGATATGGTTCCAAAAACTTGAAAATTTGACCTTGGGGTCAAATATGTTTGACCTGAGGCGCTAACCATGAAGGTCAAGGCCAATCGCCACCAAAAAATAATCAGCTGAGCGCCAGACCATGAACTATATTCCCATGAAGTTTGAAGACGATCCGATCAAAATTACTCAAAAAATAAGGGTTTCGTCGACTCCCCTGATTTGCGACAAAGTGACCTTGACCTTTGACCTTGACCTTCAAAATTTTATGTGCTGAAAGTGACCTCTGGGCCTCTGATATGCGAAGTTACAAAAATTTCCAATGATAACTGTGCTCTGCAGAGTGATTTATACATGATTACAGACCAAAAAAAACAAACAAACAAATGAAGGTCAAGGCCAATCGCCACCAAAAATTAATCAGCTGAGTGCCAGACCATGAACTAGATTCCCATGAAGTTTGAAGACGATCCGATCAAAATTACTCAAAAAATAAGGGTTTCGTCGACTCTCCTGATTTGCGACAAAGTGACCTTGACCTTTGACCTTCAAAATTTTGTGCGCTGAAAGGGACCTCTATAGGCCTCTGATATGCGAAGTTACAAAAATTTCCAATGATAACTGTGCTCTGCAGAATTTTTTATACGTGATTACAGACAAACAAAAAAAACATACAAGCTGACTAACATATCTTGCAAAAACTTTGTTTTGGCAAGATAATAAACCTTTGAATTGGAAGTTTACCACCGTTGATGCACCCTCTCTTACACCACCTTATTTAACACGTTAAATTAGTTATCGTACCTGTTGTTTGTGTCCTTTATGACATCCCTACAAACAGTAAGTTTCCTGTTTGGAATGATTTTCAATTTTCGTTGACTGCCAGACAGGCAGACAGATTGTCAGACATAGTAAACCAATTGCTTAACCCTGCTTTATGATATACACGGGGTACGGATCATCTCCAGCAAGTGCATTGAACCGACTGGTAGCAGGCCACAACTCACCTGTTCGAAATTCCATTGTGACTCCGCCCTCAGAAAATATGATTGGTTGAGACAGCATCCAATTTTTGCACAACTACTGCTCAACTGAAAGTTGTTGGAAGTGCAAACAAGGTGCCAAAGTGCACGCACGTGGGGTACGGATCATCTCCAGCAAGTGCGTTGAACTGACTGGTAGTCGGCAAAAACACACCTGTTCCTCGTGAAAGACACCATGGGATCTTTAATATACACCAAGTAATACTAGGGGATGCGACACCCAGTTTCACGTACATCTGAGGGACGTCACCCATGTTGATGCAACAATTCGACACTTTATCGTTGGATTGCTCATCGATCCCAGATTGTCGTCCTTCGGACAATGAACAATAGTATAAACGTATAGTATAGTGATTAAGCACCGTTGTATTCAAATAGCAATGCAGTATACATATTTGTAGAGTCGGTCTTTAAAATCGTTAAAAAAAACAAACAAACCATGAAATGATGTGACACTACTCATTCGAGAAATGGAAGGAAAAGAAATCAAACACCTTCTGTCGTAAAATCACATCACTCTTATCGATTGTTGTGTGACTGCAGTCTGACACTTGGACGATCCATGTGAATTGTGAACACATCATCTGTAAGTGTTGCCTCCTACTTGTACGGTACATCGTACGTGGCTTCTTGTATGGTTCTCTGCAATGTATGAAAGTCAAGGGTGGTGCAATTAAACAGGAGAAGGATATCAATCAAATGCCTTCCTCGAGAACATCCCATTTCGTTTGCAGTCTCAGTACACTGAAGAGAGAAACGACAGAGGATGGAAGAAAATTACGGCAATTGCAGTGGATCAATGGGACAATATTTCGGTGCAACAGTGGGATGGACAACACAGTAAAGAGAAGGGGGGAAGAAAATGGTGCCACTGATAAGTAGATCGGAAGAATTGGCAATGATTACTCATCCAGTGAGGATGGAAGGATGACGTAAAGTGGTGCTGTGCTGCACTGTGAACTTCAGTCCTGGAGGAAGAGTGGGATTGAACAGACTGTGTATGGAGGTCCTTTAAGCAGCAGAAGAAAGGATTAGTGAACAGTGGAGTGGAGGTGAGCAGTGGGCTGGAATTTTGGAGTTTCACAAAAAGGGAGTTTCTGGAAGAATGCCTGGCAAGAGATGGAGAGATGAATGAGCAGTGGGACCAAGACCTGATGAGAGGTATTCCTTCCACTGTTAGGTGTGTGTGTGTGTGTGTGTGTGTGTGTGTGTGTGTGTGTGTGTGTGTGTGTGTGTGTGTGTGTGTGTGTGTGTTATTTCTGGGCTGGTTGGACAGGGTCATCCCATTGAAGGATGAAGTTGGGAGGATCATTGACAGTGAAGTTCTGTATCTCGATAAATTGCTAATCCTTCGGCAGATTGAGAAGGTCTCAAGTGCAGCCACAATATGATGGCTGACATGATCCAGAGGCTCATTCTGGCAGGCCATCAGCACACGTTGGCTTACTTTCGTGAAAAATAGAGGGAGTGTAAGTGCACCAGGAACCAATGCTGGTAAGTGGGTCCCAGCTTAACATTACCAACATTGTATCGTTGATGTAATGCCGTGCCTCCGACACATCAGGGTGTACGTCTATCATTGGGGTCGGGGGGAGGTCGACCCCAAACTCAACAGCTAAGGAAAATTTTCTTCCTTTGTTTTATTCTGATGCTAGCCCAAAAGCTTGGTGTTGGCTTAGTGGTTAAGGTGGCTGGCTTGGGATCTTAGGGTCTTGAGTTTGAACCCCTGTTCGGTCGTTGAATTAACACGAGGTGGGGTTGACTCAGCCTGTCATCCTTCTGAGGTCGGTGAAATGAGTTCCAACCACCGGGGGTAATTGATTCGGTGAGAGCTGATTGGTTATTCCTTTAAATTACAGGTGAGAGATGTGATTGGGCCTTTAGTACTTACATGTTGAGTGGTATTGATATTGGGCATGCATGGCACATGCTTGGAAGCCTCGGTGGTGTGCATTTCTATGCTGTCGCTGAGGCATCGCAAACAAGTGATGAAACTTGTCCAGCGGCTGAGGTTGGGCGTGTAGCATTGGGATTCTCACGTATGTACTACTTGTGAATGTCTACAGCAGGCTGTAGAGGAACTCGTGTGGTGTCTGAAACAACAAAGGGCTTACCTAGTGCAGTGTTTCTTGGTTGCTTCATGCAGCTTTCTTCAGCTAGAAGTGCATGGGAGGAGTTAACATATTGGTTCATGAGTCAGTAAGTGACCACTATTGGGTAGTCAATCTAGCTTCCCTTATTATCAGTATTTCCGTTGATATGTTTGTCTGTCTGTCTGTATGTATGTCTGTTCAGTCCAGTGCTCCGATAATACAATGGCGATATTGATGAAACTTGGTTGTTAGGTTCATACCATGACCTAGTTGTGTGCAAATGAGAACCTTTGCTATGAATAGGGTGAATATACTGATTGTGGCTCACTTTTGCCCATGTAAGTGAATGGGGGATTTTCAACGATTCATTTTTTTTCCCCCTAAAAAGAAACCCCCTTTTTTATCCCAAGGTATATTTATTTGTCTCCCCTTTAACCTAGGGGCACTCTTTTCAAATAACCAATGCAATAAGATAAAGACTTGTTCAAGTCGTAAAGTAGTAATGTGATTTGTTAAAGGTGATTCTAAAGAAATATCTGAAACATGTAAGCCGAGGGGCACTCTTTTTTTTTTAAATAACCAATGCATATTGTTTAGCTCACTCATTGAACCTATAAAGATTTGTTCATTCTCAAATTCCTTCAATAGTTTAATTCTCTTTGCACAATAATCCCCATCTAAAATATTTAAAAATAAAACATTTGAATCTTTATATTTTTTAAGATACCCCTTTTGTGCCATTATGAAATGATAAACTTCTCTTCATGCTCTCGTCTGGCTACCTCCTGAGCCACATATCATTGTATAGTAAATTGTTTTTCCATTGTTCAATTGATAACCATCAAAGTTTTCAGTCCATTCAAGGATATTAATTTTTTTCTTTACATCCTCTAACTTGATTTTTAAATTGATTCCCTTATTTGTTTTATTTACCTTTGTTTTAGTTATTTTTTCAATAAGACTTATTTGATATTTTTCACATTCATTATGTTTTCCATTTATATACCAAGACTGAGATTTTCTCCACTCTTTAGTTTGATTAATACTTGGTTTGACCATTTATATATTGTGAAAAAACACGGCGGTAGCCCTAAAAAACCCTTACCCATTTTCCCATCGTTAAAACACAATCTATTCTATACACTCTATCATACAATATCCATATGGAACACAATCTATTCCATTATCTAAAAGAGATCTCTTATCATCAAAGGCTCCTAATGCCTTTTTATTAACTTCTTCACTATAGATTCTGCCATAACCTTTCCTGGGAAAGTCACATTTCCAACCTCGCATCCAAAGCCAGTCGCCGACTGGGAATCCTCCATCATGCAAAATCCTTCCTCGGCCCTCTTGAGCTCCTGACCACTTACAAAGCTTTTGTCTGTAGCCTGATGGAGTACTGCTCTCCCCTCTGGGCTGGTGCTCCTGCCTCCCACATTTCTCAGCTTCACGCTGTCGAAACCAGGGCACTTAGGATCATCGGCATCTCCCGCAATGATGCTGAGTCTTTGGGCCTCTCACTCAATCACCGCAGGTTGGTCGGTGGTCTTTCTGTCTTCTACTGTCTCCTCTCGAGCCTTGACCCCTGCTCTCTCTGCGATTTGTCCCCACCGCATTTCCACAGGGCGCTCAAGGTCCGCCAACAACCCCCTTCTGGTAAAACTACCAAAATCATGAATCACTGCTCACCTTCACTCTTTCATTCCTCTTTTTTCCCACCTTTGGAATAAACTCCCTCACACTATTCTTTCCCATTCTTCCCTCCAGGCTTTCAAAACAGCTGTTCACCACCACCTCTTATCATCCCCCATCCAAATCCTCGATCTTTTCTACCCCCGATAATCCACTCAAGCCGACTTCCTTCAATTTCCCTGCTTTCCTTCCTGAAAGTCCCTGTAATGTCCATCTTCTCTTCCCCATGTTCCCCGTCCCATCCCTATCCCTCTCCCTTCCCCAGATCCCCTAATGTGTCTTTTCCCCACTGTTTTGTCCCTCCCACTCCCGCCCCTCTTGTCTCATGCCCCCTTGCTGTGTGTTGTGTGTTCGCTCTCATACGAGCCTCGACAAGGTGTACAAAAAAAATAAAATCTTATGTTTATGACTTCTTATTGTATTCATTTTCCTATATTCTTCTTTCTTATTCATCAAGAAATTATAATAATTTCTAAAAGTTATTGATTTCTTTGTTACATATTTCTTTATTCCCTTTAACCTCTTATCAATCTGATCACCATACTTATAAGCATATGCCTTTGCTCTCAATCTAATAAACTCACTCATTACTTTTCCACCCAACTCATCCTTAAACTTACCAATAACCTTTTCATTCTTTTTTGAAAATAAGTCGCTCTTATTACTAAAATTACTTGTATCATATACTCCAATGTTTTTCTTCATATCCTTATAAACATCATCAGTTTTTATATCGAGGATAAAACTATCAGTGTCCATATACAACAATGAAACATTTTCACCATACTCTTTCTTTAAGCCATTATACAAATAATCATACATCACTATCTTTGTTCAATCAAGAACTGCTGTTCCAATATAAATTGGTTTATCCATTACAATACTTTCCTTTTCCATATGAATAGCAGAAAAGTTCTCTGAAAAAACCTCTTCTCTCTTAAAACTTGGTTTATTTATCAATCTTGAAGCTTCTTTCAAGATGTTGCAAATCTAATGTTTTGCCTGTTTCTAACATTCTCCATTGTCTTTCCAAAGACAGCATTATTCATCAATTTATAGAATTCCCCTTCAAATTTTACTTTTGTATTTGTTCTCATATCTATACTTTTTAATTAAATATACTTTTTCATCCAAGGACTGTATAAATTTTAAAACTCTATGAATTTTTGTGGCTCTCAATCCTTCTCTCAAAAACTGTTTCAAGCTTCTCTAATGCAAAACGTATCCCTCTTTATCATAGAATGTTGTTACTAACTTTTCTGTTGATTTGCCTTTAATATTAAAACTTTTATGATAATCACTTAACCGTTCTTTCTTTGGGGTTTCTTTCTCGCATGCAAAAGGAAGGTCTTTATGCTTATTATGAAGATCACTCGGGTACTTCAAATCAACTTTAAAATAATAACCTTCTTCTTCCTCATTCAATTCCTCTTGAGAAGAAATAACAATATTCATCAAAGCCTTTTCATAATCCCTTTGTTCCACTCAATTCTAATTTACCATAAGGCAGAGATTGAGACATTGCCCATCCATACAAATTATTAGCATCAAAATACATCAAATAATTACTATCTTTTTCACTATCATAATTTGGAAGATATTTATTAGTTGCTTTAGCATATCTTTTTGAACATACTTGTGATATTCCACCTCTCTTAGACTTCTCAATCATCAAAAGCATATCTACATCACTGATTAAATCTATATCTTGTTTTGTCATTTTCAACATTGCACTCTAAGCTAAACCAGGAGCTGTGAAATAGTGGGCAGGATCTAATTCATAACAATTTTTATTATGACAGAGTGATCTAAAAGCTTCCAACACATCAGCTAACAATAAAACATCTGTTTTTAGATACAAATCATGATATTCTCCAAGGTTCTTTATCTTAAATATTTTCCAAATTTCGTGTTATATTCCTTATCACTTATCTCTTCCTCATGAAGGTTATTATAGAAACTTTCTTTTCAAGGAAGTTGTATTTATTTAAATCTCATTAATGAATCCATATAATAAGGATAAATTCCCTTACTTGTAAGAATTTTCTCTTTACTTTGAATTTCATTCTTTGTTTGAATTTCCTCTCTCGTTACAATTTCTTCTTTAATTAGAATTTCATCTTTAATCAGAATTTCCTCTTTAGTTAGAATTTCATTCATTGTTTAAATTTTCTTCATAATTATAATTTCATCTTCATTAATTTCCTCATTAATTAGAATTAGCTCTTTACTTTGAATTCTCTTTTTAATCTGAATTTCCTCTTTTGGAAAGAATGAATTAAGATTTGGAAAATACCCCATGGAGCTTAGATTTGATGCAAGGTAGGCTAGTGGTGTTCCCATAAACTTGTAAGAATCTAGAAACTTAATACGAGTTAAAGGTTTTGTGAATATCATTTTTTGAAATGAAATATACTTTTGACTTGTGTTTGTTATGGCAGAAATATTCCCTGGTGTTTTTGAAAGTTCATTTATAAATAGATGTGTATCATAGGCGCTGTTGTGAAGAAAGACTGGAATAAAAGAACGAAATTTATAATTAAGATTACAACAGGAATGAGCGGGACCTCTATATTTACCAGTAAGATG
Source organism: Eptatretus burgeri (assembly GCA_024346535.1). Lineage (NCBI taxonomy): Eukaryota > Metazoa > Chordata > Myxini > Myxiniformes > Myxinidae > Eptatretus > Eptatretus burgeri. The sequence goes on along the minus strand of BROF01007356.1, from coordinate 6,113 downwards.
ACAATGATCCCTAACTTTAGACTCCTCAGTTTCCTCCTCACAAATATGACAGATATTGTTCTTTCTAAATTCTAATTTTTCTTCTTCGGTTAATTTCATCGGTTCATTTGTTTCTTTCATTAATTTAGTTAGTCTTATACAATCCTTTTCTAATCGTTTTACAAACTCTTGTGAAGCTTTTTTTCCACTATAATGTTCAAGTTTATTATACTTTTCTCCAACAGATGATTTGATATAATAACAGAAACCACAAGGAATATGTTTGTGATACTTATTTGTATGTGATTCTTTTGGATTAGGAGAAGCAGTATTTATCTTTTTTAGGAAACATTCAAAATCAGCGTATATCACAAATGGGTGCATGATAGATTTATTATAATCTTCAAAATAAATCTTTTCACCAGGTTTAGGCATTGTAATTATAGCTGATTTATGATTACTGCA
>BROF01007355.1:0-20726 GCA_024346535.1 Eptatretus burgeri | reverse complement strand
CCTCGGCCGCCGCTCTCCTCGATCCTCGGTCTCCTCGGCCGCCGCTCCCCTCGATCCTCGGTCTCCTCGGCCGCCGCTCTCCTCTATTCTCGGTCTCCTCGGCCGCCGCTCTCTTCATCCCTCAGTCCCCTCGATCGCCGCAAAACACAGTCATCCTCATTTTACACTCAACACAAAAATCATAATTTTACACACAACAAAATAATCATCATTTGAAACACAACGCAATAATCATCATCAGTCATGACAACAATAATCATTTTTCACTCAATGCAACAATTATCATTTTACACTCAACACAATAATCATCATTTTACACACAACACAATAATCATCATTGTACACACAACACAATCATCAACATTTTGCACTCGACACAATAATCATTTCACATTCGACACAATAATCATTTCATACTCGACACAATAATCATCATTTGCCATTAATCATCATTGTACACACGACAAAATAATCATCAATCTACAATCAACACAATAATCATCATTTTACACAAAACACAATAAACATCATTTCACAACAATCATAATTTTAAACACAACACAATAATCATAATTTTACACACAACACAATAATCATCAATTTAAAATCAACACAATAATCATCATTTTTAACAAAACACAATAACCATCATTTCACACACAACACAAAAATCATCACTTTACACATAACACAATAATCAACATTTTCCAATAATTATCATTTTCTACACAACACAATAATCGTCATTTTACAATCATCATCATCATACTCATGACACAACAATCATCATTTTACACTCAATGCAACAATTATCATTATCCACACAACACAATATTCATCATTTTACAATCATCATCATTTTACACACAACACAATAATCATAAAATTTACACACAACACAATAATCATCATTTTCCACTCAACACAATATTCATCATTTTCCCTTTTTCACCATTTTACAAACAACACAAAAATCATTTTCAACTCAACTCAATAATCATCATCATACACGTGACTCGATAATCATCATTTTACACACAACACAATAATCATCATTTTACACACAACATAATGATCATCATTTTACACACAACACAATAATCATCATTTTACAATAATCATTTCACACACAACACAAGAATCATCAATTTCCACTCAACACAATGATCATAATTTTACACACAACACAATAATCATCATTTTCTCTTCATCACCATTCGACACACACAACACAGAAATAATTTTAGACTCCACACAATAATCATCATTTCACAATCATCTTCATTTTTCACATGACACGATAATCATCATTGTACACACAACACAATATTCATCATTTCACAATAATCATAATTTTACACACAACACAATAATCATCACTTCACACAACACACAATATTCATCATCTATATTAATATTTCGGCACGCCCCTTTCTTTGTTCCACGATCAGATTTTTGTAACTGCATGAAATGAAACAAGATTTGGCACATATACTAATGATATTATTGTCTTCCTTAAGAGGCCCCTCAAAATTCGTTTTGATGCATTTTCACAAACTCCAACGGATTCCATTCAAATTCGGTACGATTATGGCTTTTGGTCCAACTTTGGTCATTGGCTCTAAATTTTTTCCAGAACACTTCCGATATTCGAAAAAAATCGATAAATCGATATCCCTGATGGGATTTTCCATTCAAATCCACTCAAGTTTTAGGCCTACAGGGGACGCAAATTTCCACTTTTCCCCGGGCGCTGTTTACCTCCGCTACGCCAAGCTGTTAGGATTAGGGTTAGGGTTTGGGTTCGTGTTAGGGTTAGGGTTAGCTACCCCAACACTAACCCTAACCCAAACAGCTAACCCTAACCCGAACAGCTAACCCTAACCCTAACCCTAACAGCGAACCCTAACCCTAACAGCGAACCCTAACCGTAACTACAACCTAACCCCAACCGCTAACCCCAACCGCTAACCCCAACCGCTAACCCCAACCGCTAACCCTAACCGCTAACCCTAACCGCTAACCCGAACCCTAACCCTAACCGCTAACCCCAAACCGCAAACAGCTATTCAGGAAATTTGCAAGAAAGCCCAGGCAACGCCAGGCTTTATTGCTAGACCGAGCAACGACGGGCATTACAACGAGTTTTCCAATAATCATCATTTTACACAAAACACAATAATCATCATTTTACACTCAACACAATAATCAACATTTCAGAATAATCATAATTTTACACACAACAGAATAATCATCAATTTGCAATCAACACAATAATCATCATTTCACACACAGCACAATAATCATCATTTTACACATAACGCAATAATCAACATTTTCCAATAATTAAAATTTTCCACACAACACAATAATCATCATTTTACAATCATCATCATCATCATATTCATGACACAACAATCATCATTTTGCATGCAATGAAACAATTATCGTCATTTTCCACTCAATGCAACAATTATCATTTCACACATAACAAAAGAATCATCATTTTACACACAACACAATAATCATCATTTTACAAAATCATCATTTCACACAAAACACAATAGTCATCAATTTCCACTCAACACAATGATCATAATTTTACACACAACACAATAATCATCATTTTCTCTTCATCAACATTCTACACAAAACACAGAAATCATTTTATACTCCACACAATAATCCTCATTTCACAATCATCTTCATTTTTCACATGACACGATAATCATCATTGCACACAGAACACATTATTCATCATTTCACAATTATCCTTATTTTACACTCAACACAATAATCATAATTTTACACACAACACGATAATCATCCTTTGAAACACAATGGAATAATCATCATCATAATCATGACAACAATCATCATTTTTCACTCAATGCAACAATTATCATTTTACACAAAACACAATGAACATCATTTCACAACAATCATAATTTTACACACAACACAATAATCATAATTTTACACACAAAAGAATAATCATCAATTTACAATCAACACAATAATCATTTCACACACAACACAATAATCATCATTTCACACAAAACACAATAATCAACATTTTCCAATAATTACCATTTCCACACAACACAATAATCGTCATTTTACAATCATCACCATCATACTCATGAAACAACAGTCATCATTTTGCACGCAATGAAACAATTATCATAATTTTACACTCAATGCAACAATTATCATTTCACACATAACACAATTATCATAATTTTACACTCAATGCAACAATTATCATTTCACACATAACACAATTATCATAATTTTACACTCAATGCAACAATTATCATTTCACACATAACACAATCATCATCACTGTACACACAACACAATAATCATCATATTACAATCATCATCATCATCATACTCATGACACAACAATCATCATTTTACACGCAATGAAACAATAATCATCATTTCAGACTCAATGCAACAATTATCATTTTACACATAAGACAATCATCATCATTTTACAATCATCATCATCACAGTCATGACACAACAATCATCATTTTACACTCAATGCAACAATTATCTTTACACACACAACATAATATTCATCATTTTACAATCATCATCATTTTACACACAACACAATATTCATCATTTTACAATAATCATAAATTTTACACACAACACAATAATCATAATTTTACACACAACAGAGTAATCATCAATTTACAATCAACACAATAATCATTTCATACACAACACAATAATCATCATTTCACACAAAACACAATAATCAACATTTTCCAATAATTACCATTTCCACACAACACAATAATCGTCATTTTACAATCATCATCATCATACTCATGACACAACAGTCATCATTTTGCACGCAATGAAACAATTATCAAAATTTTACACTCAATGTAACAATTATCATCTCACACATAACACAATCATCATCATTTTACACACAACACAATAATCAACATTTTACACACAACAAAATAATCATCATTGTACACACAACACAATAATCATCATTTTACAATCATCATCATCATACTCATGAAACAACAATCATCATTTTACACGCAATGAAACAATAATCATCATTTTAGACTCAATGCAACAATTATCATTTTTCACATAAGACAATCATCATCATCACACTCATGACACAACAATCATCATTTTACACTCAATGAAACAATTATCTTTACACACACAACATAATATTCGTCATTTTACAATCATCATCATTTTACACTCAACACAATATTCATCATTTTCCCTTCATCACCATTTTACAAACAACACAGAAATCATTTTCAACTCAACTCAATAATCATCATGTTGCAATAATCATCATCATACACGTGACTCGATAATCATCGTTTTACACACAACACAATGATCATCATTTTAAACACAACACAATAATCATCAATTTCCACTCAACACAATGATCATTATTTTAAACACAACACAATAATCATCCTTTTCTCTTCATCACCATTCTACACACAAAACAGAAATAATTTTATACTCCACACAATAATCATCATTTCACAATCATCTTCATTTTTCACATGACACGATAATCATCATTGCACACAGAACACATGATTCATCATTTCACAATTATCCTCATTTTACACACAACACAATAATCATAATATGACACACAACAGAATAATCATCAATTTGCAATCAACACAATAATCATCATTTTACACACAACACAATAATCATCATTTTCCATTCATCATCACTGCACACACAACACAATAATCATCATTTTACAATCACCATCATCATATTCATGACACAATAATCATCATTTTACATGCAATGATACAATCATCATTATTTTACACGCAATGATACAATAATCATCATTTTACACTCAACACAATAATCATCATTTTCCATTAATCATCATTTGTACACACAACACAATAATCATCATTTTACAATCATCATCATTCTCATGAAATTATAATCATCAATTTACACGCAATGAAACAATAATCATCATTTTATCCTCAACACAATAATCATCATTTTCCAATAATTATCATTTTACACAAAACAAAATAATCATAAATTTAGACACGACACAATAATCATTTTTTACAATCATCATCATCATACTCATGACACAGCAATCAACATTTTACACTCATTGCAACAATTATCATTTTACACTCACACAATATTCATCATTTTCCCTTATAGTCACCATTTTACACACAACACAGAAATCATTTTCAACTCAACTCAACAATCATCATCATACACGTGACTCGATAATCATCATTTTACACACAACACAATTATAATCGTTTTACACACAACACAATAATCATCATTTTACAATAATCATTTCACACACAACACAATAATCATCATTTTATCTTCATCAACATTCTCCACATAACACAAAAATCATTTTATACTCCACGCAATAATCATGATTTCACAATCATCTTCATTTTTCACATGACACGATAATCATCATTGGACACACAACACAATATTCATCATTTCACATTAATCATAATTTTACACACAACACAAAAATCATCATTTTACACAAAACACAATAATCATCATTTTACACACACAATAATCATCATCAACACAATAATCATCATTTCACAACAATCATAATTTTACACACAACACAATAATCATAATTTTACACTGAACACAATAATCATCATTTTCCATGAATCATCATTTGTACACACAATACAATAATCATCCTTTTACAATCATCATCATCATACTCATGACACAATAGTCATCATTTTACACTCAACACAATCATCATCATTTCCCATTAATCAACATTGAACACACAACACAAAAATCATCATTTTACAATCATCATCATCATACTCATGACACAATAGTCATCATTTTACACTCAATGCAACAATTATCATTTCACACATAATGCAATAATTATCATTTTACACACAACACAATAATCATAAATTTTGCACACAACACAATAATCATCATTTTACACTCAACACAATGATCATCATTTTATAATAATCATTATTTTACACAAAACACAATAATCATAAATTTCGACACAACACAATAATCATTTTTTTTTACATCATCATCATCATACTCATGACACAACAATCATCATTTTACACTCAATGCAACAATTATCATTATATGCACAACACAATATTCATCCTTTTACAATCATCATTTTACACACAACACAATAATCATAAATTTTACACACAACACAATAATCATCATTTTACACTCAACACAATATTCATCATTTTCCCTTTTTCACCATTTTACACTCAATGCAAGAATTATCATTTTGCACTCAACACAATAATCATCATTTTACACTCAACACAATAATCATCATGTTGCAATAATCATCATCATACACGTGACTCGATGATCATCATTTTACACACAACACAAAATCATCATTGCACACACAACACAATAATCATCACTTTACAATCATCATCATCATAATCATGACTCAACACTGATGATTTTACACTCAATGCAACAATCATCATTTTACACACAACACAATAATAATCATTTTCCATTTATCATCATTTTACACTCAACACAATAATCATCATTTTACACACAACGCAATAATCATCATTTTCCACACAACACAATAATCATCATTTTACACTCAACACAATAATCATCATTTCACAACAATCAAAATTTTACACATAACACAAGAATCATAATTTTACACTCAACAGAATAATCATAATTTTGCACACAACACAAAAATCATCATTTTGCACTCAACACAATATTCATCATTTTCCAATTATCATCATTTTACACAAAACACAATAATCATTATTTCACACATAAAACAATAATCAACATTTTCCAATAATTATAATTTTCCACACAACACAATAATCATCATTTTCTCTTCATCACCATTCAACACACAACACAGAAATCATTTTATACTCCACACAATAATCATCATTTCACAATCATCATCATTGTACACACAACACAATATTCATAATTTCACAATAATCCTCATTTGACACTCAACACAATAATCATAATTTTACACAAAACACAATAATCATCATTTGAAACAACGCAATAATCATCTTCATAGAATGACAACAATCATCAATTTTCACTCAATGCAACAGTGATCATTTTACACTCAATACAATAATCATCATTTTCCATGAATCATCATTGCACACAAAACACAATAATCATCAATCTTCAATCAACGCAATAATCATCATTTTACACACAACACAATAAACATCATTTCACAACAGTCATAATTTTACACACAACACAATAATCATAATTTTACACACAACAGAATAATCAGGAATTTACAATCAACACAATAATCATCATTTTACACAAAACGCAATAATCATCATTTCACACACAACACAAGAATCAACATTTTCCAATCATTGTCATTTTCCACACAACATAATAATCGTCATTTTACAATCATCATCATAATACTCATGACACAACAATCATCATTTTACACGCAAGGAAACAATAATAATCTTTTATACTCAATGGAACAATTATCATTTCACACAAAACATAATCATCATTTTACACTCAACACAATATTCATCATTTTCCAATTATCATCATTTTACACAAAACACAATAATCATAGTTTTACACTCAACACAATAATCATCATTTTCTCTTCGTCAGCATTTTACAAACAACACAGAAATCATTTTCAACTCAACTCAAAAATCATCATTTTGAAATAATCATCTTCATGCGAGTGAATTGAAAATCATCATTTTCCACACAAGACAATAATCATCGTTTTACACAAAACACAATGATCATCATTTTACACACAACACAAGAATCATCATTTCACACACAACACAATAATCATCTATTTCCACTCAACACAATGATCATAATTTCACACACAACACAATAATCATCATTTTCTCTTCATCACCATTCTACAGACAACACAGAAATAATTTTATACTCCACACAATAATCATCATTTCACAATGATCTTCATTTTTCACATGACACATTAACAATAATTGTACACACACCACAATATTCATCACTTCACAATTATCATCATTTTACAGAAAACACAATAATCATAATTTTACACACAACACAATAATCATCATTTTACACTGAACACAATAATCATAATTTTACACACAACACAATAATCATCATTTTACACTCAACACAATATTCATAATTTTACAATAATCATCATTTTACACATCAATAATCATCATTTTACACTCAACACAATAATCATTTCACAATCATAATTTTACACACAACACAATAATCATAATTTTACACACAACAGAATAATCATCAATTTGCAATCAACACAATAATCATCATTTTACACAAAACACAAAAATCATCATTTCACACAAAACACAACAATCATCATTTTACACACAACACAACAATAATCATTTTACACACATCACACAAACACACACAGGCATTTTCAAGGCCATTTTCCCAGTCAGAACAGGGGTGAGTAATGCAGCCCCCAAGACAATCTTCTTCACATCATGGTTGCCTTTTTTGAGACAATGTTTTATGGCCGGATGCAGTTCCTGACGCCAACCCTTTTAGTCGCCTCTTACGACACGCAGGGATACGGTGTACCTATTCTAAACCAGGGCACACACTGGTGTAACACACAACACAATATTCATGATTGTCCACTCAACAGAACAATCATTATTTTACACACAACACAATAATCATCATTTTACACTCAATACAATGATCATCATTTTCCAATAATTATCATTTTACACCAAACAAAATAATCAAAAATTTAGACACAACACAATAATCATAATTTTACACACAACAGAATAATCATCAATTTACAAAAGACAATAATCTTAATTTAACACAAAACACAATAATCATCATTTTGCACACAACACAATAATCACCATTTTACACTGAAAACAATATTCATCATTTTCCCTGAATCACCATTTTATACTGAATGCAACAATTATAATTTTAAACACAACACAATAATCATCATTGCACACACAACACAACAATCATGTTTTTATATGCAATGAAACAATAATCATTTTACACTAAATGCAAGAATTATCATTTTGCACTCAACAGAATAATCATCATTTTACACTTAACACAATAATCATCATCAAACACGTGACTCGACAATCATCATTTTACACATAACACAAAATCAGCATTGCACACACAACACAATAATCATCATTTTACAATCATCATCATCATACTCATGACTCAACAATCATCATTTTACACTCAATGCAACAATCATCATTTTACACACAACACAATAATAATCATTTTCCATTTATCATCATTTTCCAGTCAACACAATATTCATCATTTTACACTCAACACAATAATCATGTTTTTCCACACAACACAATAATCATCATTTTACACTCAACACAATATTCATCATTTTCTAATTATCCTCATTTTACACAAAACACAATAATCATTATTTTACACTCAACAGAATAATCATCATTTCACAATTATCATAATTTTACACACAACAGAAGATCATCAATTTGCAATCAACACAATAAGCATCATTTTACACACAACATAATAATCATCATTTCACACATAACACAATAATCAACATTTTCCAATAATTATAATTTTCCACACAACACAATAATCATCATTTTGCACGCAATGAAACAATTATCATCATTTTACACTCAATGCAACAATTATCATTTCACACATTACACAATAATCATCATTTTACACTCAACACAATATTCATCATTTTCCCTTAATCAGCATTTTACAAACAACACAGAAATCATTTTCAACTCAACACAATAATCATCATTTTTACATTATCATCATCATACGAGTGAATCGATTATCATCATTTTACACACAAGACAATAATCATCGTTGTACACACAACACAATGATCATCATTTTACACACAACACAATTATCATCATTTCACAACAATCATAATTTTACACACAACACAATAATCATAATTTTCCACTCAACACAATGATCAGAATTTTACACACAACACAATAATCATCATTTTCTCTTCATCACCATTCTACACACAATACAGAAATAATTTTATACTCCACACAATAATCATCATTTCACAATCATCTTCATTTTTCACATGACACATTTGTCATAATTGTACAGACAACACAATATTCATTTCACAATTATCATAATTTTACACACAACACAATAATCATCATTATACACTCAACAAAATATTCATCATTTTCCAATTATCATCATTTTACACAAGACACAATAATCATCATTTTCCAGGTCAGGTCAGGTATGGGAGCATGTGCCAGAACAGCGCGTCGCTGCGTCCACTTTCCGCCGGTACTCCAGGGGCCTCCGTCTGGCCATCCCCCAGGCAGATGCCAGGCCCATCCCCATCTCCTTGAGATGATGGTCAACCTGCTGCAACCATGAGGCACGTGGTCGGCCCACTGGCCTCCTCCACTCATGAGACTCCCTCGCTGAGAGAATCTGGTGAGCAGGATCAGCGTCAGGAAAACGAGCCACATGTCCATACAGCCGCAGCTGACGCTCACGGACTATGCAGGTAACAAATCTCATCCGAGTCTCTCTCAGCAACCGCTCGTTGGACACAAAATCCGACCAGCGATAGCCAAGGATTCTCCGAAGAGACCTGGTACCAAAGGAATTAAGTCTCCGTCTCAGATCCTTGGTCAAAGTCCAAGTCTCGCACCCATAGAGCAAGACTGGAAGTACCAAGGACCTGAAGACTCGGACTTTCGTCCTCCCGCACAGGTACCGGCAGCGCCACACCCCATGATCCAGTGAATCCATGACTCCCCAGGCCCGACCCAGACGTCTATTGACCTCCGGCTCACAACCTGCGGAGACATGAATATCACTGCCAAGGTAAGTGAATCTATCCACGACCTCAACATCCTCACCACAAACAGACACAGACAGGACAGCAGCATCCAAGATGTCACCGAAAGCCTGGATCTTTGTTTTGACCCAAGAAATCCGTAATCCCAACGGCTCCGACTCCTCATTCAGCACCTCGAGGGCCCCCAAGAGGATGTCTAAAGTCTCCGCAAAGATGACTGCATCATCTGCAAAATCAAGGTCCGAGATCTTGACATTGCCAAACGATGCACCGCAACTTGATCTCTCCGACATCCTCCCAAAAATCCAGTCCATACAAGTGCTGAAAAGTGTGGGGGCAAGTACACATCCCTGACGAACTCCAGTAACAACTGGAAATAAGTCAGAGGCGGTACCACCACACTTCACAGCACTCTCAGTACCAGAGTAGAGTTCAGACATCAGATCGATCAGTTTCGGTGGCACCCCACGAAGACCAAGAATCCTCCAGAGGACATCCCGATTCACTGAATCGAACGCTTTACAGAGATCAACATAGGCTGCAAGCAGCCCCTGCCGAAACTCTCGTCTGCGTTCAGTGAGGACACGAAGAGCAAGGATACGGTCAATCGTTGACCTCTTTGGTGTAAAGCCTGACTGCTCTGGACGCTGGTGCTCAAGCAGATGGTGGCGAACCCTATCAAGAATTATCCGAGCAAAGACCTTGCCCGGCACTGAGAGCAGCGTCACCCCTCGGTAGTTGTTGCAGTCTTGGCGATCACCCTTCCCTTTCCAGAGAGGGACAACAAGGCCCCTCTTCCAGTCAGTTGGGATGATGCCTGTGTTCCAGGCAGAGCACAAAACTGCATGCAACGACGCGAGTGCAGCATTTCCACCAGCCTTGAGAAGTTCAGCATGGATGCCACAGATCCCTGGAGCTTTGCCCCGTTTCAACTGGTTCACCGCAGCCCGTGTTTCCACAAGCGATGGTGGACCACAGTTGATTCGAGGGTCAGCAACAGGGATTGTAACACCCTTGACGTCCAACTCGACAGCTGGGGGATCAGCCTGGTACAACCGCTCAAAGTAACCGGCCCAGCGGGCCTTCACTTCAGACTCCTCTGTCAAGAGCCTACCACTCTCTGCTCGAACTGCAGTGCTCCGAGGGATGGGCTTGGATGAACGTAATGCGCGAATTCCCCTGTAAGCGGGACGAGAATCACCTGTCCACAGGTGATGCTCTACCCCCTCACAGATTCCTCGCACATAGGCCTCCTTGTCCACCCTCAGTGCACGTACAGTTTTACGCCTCAGCTCCCTGAACAGCTCAGCTCTGCCATTCAGCCTGGCCCTGCGACTCTGGTCAATGGTATCCAGTGTCCCTTGAGAGACAAAATTCTTCTTTGCCCTGCGGTGAACTCCAAGGCATCCACCGGCAACATCAAGGACGGTGGTCTTGAAGGTGCTCCACAACTCTTCAGGACCCCCCAAAGCACCCAGACCCCCCAAGTGTCCACTCAGCCTGTTCGCAAACTCCTCAGCTACTCTCTCATCCCTGAGCTTGGCAACATCCAGCCTAGGCTGGGATGGTACCATTCTCCAGGATTTAAGGTGCAGCTTTAGAGTTGCTACAACAAGCCTGTGGTCAGTATTGAGGAACTGAGCACTCCGGTAGACCCTGCAGTTCTGGATCATCCTCCAACGACCGTCAATGAGGACATGGTCAATCTCCTTTGCCACACCGCCAGCGTTGGAATACCAAGTCCAGCGATGAGCTTGCGGGCGCTGAAACCATGAACCAGCCACCCTAAGTCCATGACTTCTTGCAAAGTCAAGGAACTTAGTGCTATTCTGGTTCATAGTTCCTGACCCATGGGGACCAACACACACCTCATAACCATCCCTATCAGTTCCAGTCGATGCATTGAAATCCCCCAAGACTAGAAGTGTATCTCGTCTGGGGCACTGATCAACCACAGACTCGAGTGTGGCGTAGAATGCATCCTTCACGGTAAGATCACTCGCCTCAGTCGGAGCATAAATAGAGACCAGGGAAATGACACCTAAGGAGTGACGAATCCTTAATCTCATAATACGCTCGTTGACCGGTGTTACCTCAATTATCATTGGGGTCAGCTTATTGGACACAGCTACAGCAACTCCTTGGGTATGGTAACCATCAGAGCGACCAGACCAATAGTAGGTGTAACCACCCACCATTATCTCGCCGCAATCCGGTCTCCGAACCTCAGAGAGAGCTGCAATCCCGATGTCCAAACGCTTGAGCTCAGATGATAACAGAGACAGGTGATCATCCTCTCTTAGGGATAGGACATTCCAGGCACCCACCCGAAGGGACCGCCTCAGGTTAACCCAAGGAGACCGCCGTCTGGTGGACGACACCTCAGCACCACTCCGACACACTCTCCCGCAATCTGACCCAGGGATGTTACCCCGTGGTTTCCCTCCTATCAAAGATTGGGGGTCCCGAAGGCTTTGCCCCAATCCCATCATCCGGTGAGCTGCCCTGCGAAGGGAAGCTGCACAGGAGGTACTCCCACGGAGTGGGTTTTCAGATTTTTTTGCGTTTTTGCGTTTTGCGGAATGAAGCGTTTTACGGTGGCTGGAGTGCAAATCCTGCCACCAACCTCCTAATAAGAAGTAACCCAACTGCAGGAGGACGTCCGCAGACACAGTTGATTTTCCTGACTGATTTTCCACTCAACACAATAATCATCATTTCACAACAATCATAATTTTACACAAACACAAAATTCAGAATTTTACACTCAACACAGTAATCACAATTTACACACAACACAATAATCATCATTGTACACACAACACAATAATCATAATTTTACGATCATCATCATCATACTCTAGACACAACAATTGTCATTTTACATGCAATGAAACAATTATCATTTTAGACTCAATGCAGCAATTATCATTTTACACATAACACAATCATCATCATCATACTCATGACAACAATAATCATTTTCCACACAAACACACACAGGCATTTTCAAGGCCATTTTCCCAGTCAGAACAGGGGTGAGCATTGCAGCCCCCAAGAGAATCTTCACATCATGGTTGCCTTTTTTTGAGACGATGTTTTATGGCCGGATGCAGTTCCTGGACGCCAACCCTTTTAGTCGCCTCTTACGACACGCAGGGATACGGTGTACCTATTCTAAACCAGGGCACACACTGGTGAAACACTCAACACAATATTCATCATTTTCCCTTGATCACTATTTTCCACTCAATGCAACAATTATAATTTTACACACAACACAATAATCATCATTGCACACACAACACAACAATTATCATTTTACATGCAATGAAACAATTATCATTTTACACTCAATGCAAGAATCATCATTTTGCACTCAACACAATAATCATCATGTTGCAATAATCATCATCATACACGTGACTCAATAATAATCATTTTACACACAACACAATAATCATCATCATTCTCATGACTCAACAATCTTCATTTTACACTCAATGCAACAATCTCATCATTTTACACACAACACAATAATAATCATTTTCCATTAATCATCATTTTCCACTCAACACAATAATCATTTTACACTCAACACAATAATCATCATTTTCCACACAACACAATAATCATCATTTTGCAATTATCATCATCATACTCATGACACAACAATCATCATTTTGCATACAATGAAACAATTATCATCATTTTATACTCAATTCAAGAATTATCATTTTACACTCAACACAATAATCATCATTTTACATTAATCATCATTTGTGCACACAACACAATAATCATCATTTTACAATCATCATCATCATTCTCATGAAATAATAATCTTCAATTTACATGCAATGAAGCAATAATAATCATCATTTTACAATCATGCAATGAAGCAATGCATTACATGCAATGAAGCAATAATAATCATCATTTTACAATCATCATCATCATTCTCATGAAATAATAATCATCAATTTACACGCAATGAAACAATAATCATCATTTTACCCTCAACACAATAATCATCATTTTCCATTCATCATCATTTTACACACAACACAATAATCATCGTTTTACACACAACACTATAATCATTATTTTACACACAACACAATAATCATTTTACAAAAATCATCATTTCACACACAACACAATAAACATCAATTTCCACACAACACAATAATCATCATTTTCTCTTAATCACCATTCCACACACAACACAGAAATCACTTCATACTCCACACAATAATCATCATATCACAATCATCTTCATTTTTCACATGACACGATAATCATTATTGTACACACAACACAATATTCATCATTTCACAACAATCATAATTTTACACACAACACAATAATCATCATTTTACACAAAACACAATAATCATCATTTTACACAAAACACAATAATCATCATTTCACAACAATCATAATTTTACACAAAACACAATAATCATAATTTTACACTCAACACAATCATCATCATTTTCCATTAATCATCATTTGCACACACAACACAATAATCATCATTTTACAATCATCATCAAACTCATGACACAATAGTCATAATTTTATAGTCAATGAAACAATTATTATTTCACACAAAATGCTATAATTATCATTTTACACACAACACAACAATTATCATTTTACACGCAATGAATCAATAATCATCATTTCAGACTCAATGCAACAACTACCATTATACACACAACACAATATTCATCATTTTACAATCATCATAATTTTACACTCAACATTATATTCATCATTTTCCAATAATCATCATTTTACACAAAACACAATAATCATCATTTCACAACAATTATAATTTTCCACACAACACAATAATCATCATTTTGCACGCAATGAAACAATTATCGTCATTTTATACTCAATGCAACAATTATCATTTCACACATAACACAATAATCATCATTTTAAACACAACACAATCATCATCATTTTACAATAATCAACATTTCACAAACACATCACAATAATCATCAATTTCCACAAACACAATGATCATAATTTTATACACAACACAATAATCATCATTTTCTCTTCATCACCATTCTACACACAACACAGAAATAATTATATTCTCCACAAAATAATCATCATTTCACAATCATCTTCATTTTTCACATGACATGATTTTACACACAACATGATTGTACACACAACATCATTGTACACACAACACAATATTCATCATTTCACAATCATCATTATACACTCAACACAATAATCATCATTTTCCATTAATCATCGTTGCAAACACAACACAATAATCATCAATCTACAATCAACACAATAATCATCATTTTACACACTACACAATAAACATCATTTCACAACAATCATAATTTTACACACAACACAAGAATCAGAATTTTACACACAACAGAATAATCAGCAATTTACAATGAACACAATAATCATCATTTTACACAAAACACAATCATCATTTCACACACAACACAAGAATCAACATTTTCCAATAATTATCATTTTCCACACAACACAATAATCGTCATTTTACAATCATCATCATGATAGTCATGACACAACAATCATAATTTTACACGCAATGAAAAAATAATAATCTTTTATACTCAATGGAACAATTATCATTTCACAAATAACACAATAATCGTCATTTTACACACAACACAATAATCATCATTTCACAATCATCATCATGATACTCATGACACAACAATCATCATTTTACATGCAATGAAAAAATAATAATCTTTTATACTCAATGGAACAATTATCATTTCACACATAACACAATAATCATCATTTTACACACAACACTTTAATCATCATTGTGCACACAACACAATAATCATAATTTTACAATCATCATTTTACACTCAATGCAACAATTATCATTATACACACAACACAATAATCATAAATTTTACACACAACACAATAATCATCATTTTACACTGAACACAATAATCATAAATTTTACACACAACACAATAATCATTTTACACTGAACACAATATTCATCATTTTTCCTTAATCAGCATTTTACAAACAACACAGAAATCTTTTTCAACTCAACTCAATCATCATCATTTTGAAATAACCATCATCATACGAGTGAATGTATTATCATCATTTTACACACAAGACAATAATCATCGTTTTTCACACAACACAATGATCATCATTTTACACACAACACAATTATCATTATTTCACAATAATCATCATTTCACACACAACACAATAATCATCAATTTCCACTCAACACAATAATCATCAATTTCCACTCAACACAATGATCATAATTTTACACACAACACAATAATCATCATTTTCTCTTCATCACCATTCTACACACAATACAGAAATAATTTTATACTCCACACAATAATCATCATTTCACAATCATCTTCATTTTTCACATGACACATAAATCATAATTGTACACAACACATTATTCATCATTTCACAATTATCATCATTTTCCAGAAAACACAATAATCATCATTTTCCACTCAACACAATAATAATAATTTTACACTCAACACAATAATCATAATTTTACAAACAACACAATAATCATCATTTTACACTCAACACAATATTCATCATTTTCCAATAATCATCATTTTACACATCAATAATCATCATTTTACACTCAACAGAATAATCATCAATTCACAATCATAATTTTACACACAACACAATAATCATAATTTTACACACAACAGAATAATCATCATTTTACACAAAACACAATAATGATAATTTCACACAAAACAATAATCATCATTTTACACCAACACAATCATCAACATTTTCCAATAATTATCATCTTCCGCACAACACAAAAAGCATCATTTTACAATCAACATCATTTTACATTCCACACAATAATCATCAATTTGCAATCAACACAATAATCATCATTTTACACAAAACACAATAATCATCATTTCACACAAAGCACAAAAATCATCATTTTACACATTACACAATCATCAACATTTTCTAATAATTATCATTTTCCACACAACACAAAAATCATCATTTTACAATCATCATCATCATACTCATGACTCAACAATCATCATTTTGAAACGCAATGAAACAATTATCATCATTTTACACTCAATGCAACAATTATCATTTCACACATAACACAACAATCATCATTTTACACACAACACAATAACGAACATTTTACACACAACACAATAATCATCATTGTAAACACAACACAATAATCATAATTTTACAATCATCATCATCATACTCAAGAGACAATTATCATTTTACATGCAATGAAACAATTATCATCATTTTAGACTCAATGCAGCAATTATCATTTTACACATAACACAATCATAATCATCATCATACTCATGACACAACAATAATCATTTTGCACACATCACACAAATACACACAGGCATTTTCAAGGCCATTTTCCCAGTCAGAACAGGGGTGAGCATTGCAGCCCCCAAGAGAATCTTCACATCATGGTTGCCTTTTTTTGAGACGATGTTTTATGGCCGGATGCAGTTCCTGACGCCAACCCTTTTAGTCGCCTCTTACGACACGCAGGGATACGGTGTGCCTATTCTAAACCAGGGCACACACTGGTGGAACACACAACACAATATTCATCATTGTCAACTCAACAGAACAATCATCATTTTACACACAACACAATAATCATCATTTTACACACAACACAATAATCATCATTTTACACTCAACACAATGATCATCATTTTCCAATAATTATCATTTTACACCAAACAAAGTAATCATAAATTGAGACACAACACAATAATCATAATTTTACACACAACAGAATAATCATCAATTTACAATCAACACAAGAATCTTCATTTTACACAAAACACAATAATCATCATTTGACACTCAACACAATATTCATCATTTTCCCTTGAACACTATTTTCCACTCAATGCAACAATTATAATTTTACACACAACACAATAATCATCATTAAACACACAACACAACAATTATCATTTTACATGCAATGAAACAATTATCATTTTACACTCAATGCAAGAATCATCATTTTGCACTCAACACAATAATCATCATGTTGCAATAATCATCATCATACACGTGACTCGATAATCATCATTTTACACACAACACAAAATCATCATTGTACACACAACACAATAATCATCATCATTCTCATGACTCAACAATCATCATTTTACACACAACACAATAATAATCATTTTCCATTAATCATCATTTTCCACTCAACACAATAATCATTTTACACTCAACACAATAATCATCCTTTTACACTCAACACAATAATCATCATTTCACAACAATCATAATTTTACACACAACACAATAATCATAATTTTACACACAACAGAATAATCATTAATTTGCAATGAACACAATAATCATCATTTTACACAAAACACAAAAATCATCATTTCACACAAAACACAACAATCATCAATTTACACACAACACAATAATAATCATTTTCCACACATCACACAAACACACACAGGCATTTTCAAGGCCATTTGACCAGTCAGAACAGGGGTGAGCAATGCAGCCCCCAAGACAATCTTCTTCACATCATGGTTGCCTTTTTTGAGACAATGTTTTATGGCCGGATGCAGTTCCTGACGCCAACCCTTTTAGTCGCCTCTTACGACACGCAGGGATACGGTGTACCTATTCTAAACCAGGGCACACACTGGTGAAACACACAAGACAATATTCATCATTGTCCACTCAACAGAACAATCATCATTTTCCACACAACACAATAATCATCATTTTACACTCAACACAATGATCATCATTTTCCAATAATTATCATTTTACACCAAACAAAATAATCAAAAATTTAGACACAACACAATAATCATAATTTTACACACAACAGAATAATCATCAATTTACAAAAAAAGACAATAATCTTAATTTTACACAAAACACAATAATCATCATTTTGCGCACAACACAATAATGATCATTTTACACTGAAAACAATATTCATAATTTTCCCTAAATCACCATTTTACACTCAATGCAAAAATTATAATTTTAAACACAACACAATAATCATCATTGCACACACAACACAACAATCATCATTTTACATGCAATGAAACAATAATCATTTTACACAAAACTCAACACAATAATCATCATTTTACAATTTACACTCAACACAATAATCATCATGTTGCAATAATCATCATACACGTGACTCAATAATCATCATTTTACACACAACACAATAAGCATCAATTTACAATCATCATCATCATACTCATACTCATGACTCAACAATCATGATTTTCCACTCAATGCAACAATCATCATTTTACACACAACACAATAATAATCATTTTCCATTAATCATCATTTTACATGCAACACAATAATAATCATTTTCCACACAACACAATAATCATCATGTTGCAATAATCATCATCATACACGTGACTCGATAATCATCATTTTACACACAACACAAAATCATCATTGTACACACAACACAATAATCATCATCATTCTCATGCCTCAACAGTCATCATTTTACACTCAATGCAACAATCATCATTTTACACACAACACAATAATAATCATTTTCCATTAATCATCATTTTCCACTCAACACAATAATCATTTTACACACAACACAATAATCATCATTTTACACTCAACACAATGATCATCATTTTCCAAT
>BROF01007354.1:0-20729 GCA_024346535.1 Eptatretus burgeri | reverse complement strand
TGTGTGTGTGTGTGTGTGTGTGTCGAAAATGCTTATAACGAAAAAAATATTTTCTCATAGACATAGTGTTTTCATCGAAGATGGACTCGTGTTCGGACACCTTACGCAACCAAACCTAACTGAACTAAAGGAGAAATATATAATAAGTCGATAAATCAATCGAGAACATCACTAAACATATACAGTAATGAAATGAATATCCACCAGAAAGGTACATCAAAATAGGAGAAAAATAAATGAGTACAGTAGTTGGAGAAGTGATTGCATGTGGAGGCCTGGAGATGTGTGAGTGGGGAGCTAAAGTAATAGAGTGGTGAGACCTCTTTCGAAGATTGTTTGATGGTGTACATACAGGTTATTTCCCACTCATATTGTGGGATATGGGGAAAGTTTTACGAAAATTATTCCATGAAAGTTACCACTCGATTATCATGTAGGTTCAGCAACATGCAGATTAACCAGAGTGGTGTCAAAGCCACCCAATGCTCGCCTGTTTATACATTTATAGTTTTTCGTTTTAAAAAGACGAGTCTAATTATATTTTTTATAAAGCATTGCAGTGAAGTCTGATCCAAATAATTTTAAAGCAATATATGTATTTGTATATTGTAATCAGTAAAAAAATAGTGTGGTTGATAAAAACATTAGAAAGGAAATAACTTGCACCAAAAACTTTAACATTTTCACGCTCACGCTGACGCTGATGCTCAAAGACTCGTCTAATAATATTTTTTATAAAGCATTGCAGTGAAGTCTGATCCAAATAATTTTAAAAGAATATATGTATTTGTATATTGTAATCAGTAAAAAATAGTGTGGTAGATAAGAACATAAGAAAGGAAATAACTTGCACCAAAAACTTTGACATTTTCATGCTCACGGTCACGCTCACGCCAGGGGTATCCCTATAGCTCTCTGTTCTTCGAACAGGCGAGCTATAAATGAAGCAGGAACGAAGTGTCAAATATTAAAATATACCCATCAGAGATGGGGAATCCCCCGCCATTGAAACATTTTTTTCAAGATAGCCGCCGCAGTCGGCCATCTTGGATCCGGCCACGCCCAAAATCAATAGGGTTCTTCCTTTTCAGGTGGTATATGTGTGACACAAATTTCAAATCGATATGGCAAACAGTTTATGAGTTATCGCACTCACAGCTATAAATGTTGACCCCCAGCCAGCCAGCCGGACGGACGGACGGACAGACGACCCGGGTGACAACAATATCCCCCTTCCGCCACCCGGTGGGGGATAAAAACAGATTGGGGTGAAAACATAACCAAGGACCACCAAAAAAGCTGAAACATAGCAAGAAGAGGAAGAGGAAATCGGGAATGAAACAGAAAAGGAACAAACCAACAGACAACTAACAAACAAAAAGGGATGAGGGAGGGAATCAAATTTACCTGGAAAAAGGGAATGGGGTCATTTGGGGTAGATAAGATCTGTGTGGATGGTGGATCAGATGACCTGCGGTAGTGGTGAACAGCTGTCCTGCAGGAAAGAATGAGACTGAGCAGATTTCCCAGTTCATTCCACAGGCAAGAGAAAATAAGAATAAATGAGTGAAGGTAAGCAGTGAGTCTGGATTTTGGGGGTTTAAGAAGAAGGAGGTTATTGGCAGACCATGTGCACCTTTCAGAAACCTGGGAGGGACAGAGCCAAGAGAGCACAGAGGCTGCAAGACCAAAAAGGGAGGCGGTAGAATACAGAGAGGCCACCAACCTATCTGTGATGTAACAACAGACTGGAGATCCCAATGATTTTGAGGGCCTTGCTTTCCATGGCATCAACAACGGCAAGGTGTGAGGCAGGAGCACCAGCCCAAACGGAAGAGCAGTACTCCATAAAGCTGCAAATGAAGGTCCTGCAAGTTTTCAAAAGTTCAGATTGGTCAATGAAAGATTTTGCACGATGTTGGATGTCCAGTTGGTGGCTGGATTTTGAGGCCATCTTCAAAATAGGGTCTGCACAAGAAAGATAATGGCTGATGGTGAGGCCCAAATGGTTAAAACAAGATTTAGAAAATGGACTAGAATTAAGAAAAATTGTCAGAATAATTAAGTTTAATCGATGGGAGTTGAAAAATTTATTTTCTCCTCCTGGCCTTGTTTAACTCCTCCTGCGCAGTGGTCCTGTGGAGAGGTTTCCTTGTTTCAGGGCTCGGTGAAGGTTTTCCCAGTTTTTCCTCTTTTTCTCTGTAGCCCTTTGACATAAAATGGCTCTCAGAATGTTTAGAGCGAATTTCAATTAAAAAAACTAAAAAATCACCTTGACTTAAGAACTATATCGATTTTAATACACAAAAATGAACATGAGCTAAAAGTGATTTTGAAGAATAGTTTTGTAAATTTATGAGTAATAGTGTTTTTGGCAACATTATGGAAAATGTTTTAAAAATAAAACATACAAGATATTAGATTGTGCACTTCTTTGAGTCTCATTTATAAAAATGGTAACAAACCAAACTTGAATCCTTTCGGGATCAGTTTTCTGCAGTTCTGACTGCGGGCTCCCTGTTGACACAATCTTCTTTCAACTTGTTTCCCAAGTATATCACGTGTTCTCAGTTCGTCATATGGCAAGGTCATTCTTTGTAGGCTGCTGGTGGTGATATTGTGAGGCTGTCTGACTTTCAATTTGCATTGTGAGCAAAGTGCAGCTACACTTCCTGTGACTTTCTTCTGGAAAATGTAGCGGTATAAACTTTTCCAAACCATCCTTTGGGAATGGGTGGGGAGAGGAGGATCGGAGTTGTAATTAATGATGAAGTATGACTGGTGTCTCCTCCGGCATGGTCTTGATCTCGACTGTTAAAGACTTCCATCTGGACATTTGTTCTAAACTCAGCAATAAAAACCACTAGAAATTTGATTCTAAAATTGGGCCAAAAAGGCCAAGAATCTTTTTATTTACTTTTGAATTCAATTTTAATGGAAAGATACCTTCCAACCCATCAAAAATACATCAGTATTAGTGTCACGGTCATTTGAGTATTTTGACATTAATACACCTGGACATTCTCATTGTTAGACATGGAATGATGAATTAAATAAATATTTATGTTCCACTTCTTTTTTTGTGAGTGTGTGCGTGCACACAGAATGGATGAACAGCTGGACACCATATGTGTTCAACCCCCACCACTACACAACCCAAATCTTCATTCCCCATTCTTGGTACTTTGTTCCACCCTACACTTTTGCCTAATTCTCCCAACTTACTCCCTCTCTCTCTCTCCCTGTCCTTGCTGCACACAAACACACACACACACACACACACACACACACACACACACACTGACACACACTGACACACACACACACACACACACTACCCATACCGGACAAAGGCAAGAGGATTTTAAATCAGAAAGCTGGGCCAGACATAAAGATAGGAATGGCTGGGTGTGCGCTCTTGATGTCCTGTACTATTGCCCTAGCACTGGTCATGCTCTTCGTTGCAGGTAAGTATGGGAAGGGCTGAACTAGATGCTGTGCAAAGATGTAAGTATCATCCTCGCAGTAGTATTGGGGGTGTTTTATTGCTGCTTGCCTGGTTGTTCATGTTCAAATTGCTTGTATGTTGGATTGCTTTATTTACCTCACTCGCATCTTTCCAGAGGGTTACGCCCGGAGGCCTATTCGACAGAATCTTCGGCGATGTCGTCGTGAGACTGGAGAGGAGCCTAAAGTAGAGGGTCTGGAGCCTGAGTTTCGTCCAGTCCAGGGAGAATCGCATGCAGGAGAGCCGGAGGAATTTGTTCCGGAATTTTATCCCATTGCGGCAAATCTGGCTCCTTCTGAAGGGTATGCATGTCTGCAGGTGTGTGTGTGTGTGTGTGTGTGTGTGTGTGTGTGTGTGTGTGTGTGTGTTTGTGTGTGTACGTACACTTGTATGTCCTTATTTGGTACTTAGGAGACACTCACTGACTTTTTGCCCTAAACTCAGGCAATCTGCCTTCCTTATGCCACTTTCACAATCCCATGAAATGTAAAAGTGTGTTTTCAGAAACTGAACCAAGTTTCAACATCAGTTTCATATTTATTTTGCAATTTCAAGAATGTTACTTGTGAACTTGTTTTATGTGTGGTGTTCAAAAACTATCAGAATGAGACATTGTCCAAGAAACGTCAAGGCAAAAAATTTCAACATATAATTTGTCGGCATAGGCCGACATATAATTGGTTCGAAGTCATATTTCCTTTCTAGTCATACATATCTCTCTAATTCCTTCTCACGCCATCAGGCACATCGTGCTGCCATAGCATTTTCATTGGCTAGGGAGTATAATCCTGGTTGGGTTGTCACTCTGCCACAGCCAAATGATATATAATGATAATATTAATAAACAATACTGAGATGATTGAAAGCTCCTGTGCCACACCATCTTGTCAGAGAGCTTCGAAGGTGTCCTACCATCTTGCATTGAGAATTGACCCCAAATTTGCTGTGCAAAATTATTTCACATTAGGAAATTTCACGTCGCACTAAAAAGTTGCAATTCTTACAAATCGACATAAAGAAGACAAGCCGGGAGGCGACGATGGTTCATGAGCGGTATTTGACGATGTAGATTGTTTCAGAAGTCAAGGATGAGACAATGTGATAATTTTTGACCAAGTTATAAAAATGATCAACATGATGTGGTACGAGTGACAGGTTATTAGCTGCAAAATGTCGAAAACCCTGTTTCGTTAAACAACTTTCAAACTTTGACCTTTGCATAACCTTTAAATGTCACAAAACAATGTTGTGGACATTAAAATAAGAAAACAGGATACGTGCTATAGCTTATTGAAGATAGTTCGTCGAAGAAGGTCGAAAACCCGGTTGGATTCCCACAACTTTGAAAATTTGACCTTTGTGGCCTTTAAAGGTCAAGGATTATGACCTTTGGTGCAAACCTTCCTCTGGAACATTCCAGGAACAATATAACGTCATATAGGCTAAATGGCATTTCGCACTCCTCGGATTATCCATACTTTGATGAAATCAGCGTAAAAACAAACTTGAAGGGGGCGCCACGGGCAAGGTGTTCGAGATAGAGCAAAATGGATTCAAGACTTTAGGTGGGGAATGACCTCAGGATTATGCTCTCTTCTTCTTCTTTTGGCTGCTCCCGTTAGGGGTCGCCACAGCGGATCATCCATATGATCCGCATAGTGATTTGGCACATGTTTTACGCCGGATACCCTTCCTGACGCAACCCCGGTCACCTCTTACGACACAGGGATATGGTACACCTATTTTAACCGGGGTATACTCTGCCACCTGAGGGAATGACCAAGATTATGCATAAAAAATATTGTCATCCTAGCTCTCAAAGTTTGGGCGGTTGTATGATTTTTATGTCAAAATTCGCAATTTTCTAAGTTTTTGACCTTGTGACCTTGACCTTGGGACGAAAATGAAAAATCGGACAACAAGTTTTAGATTATTCATTTTGCTATTCAAATACTGAAGAACCCATTCCATTCAGTAAATTCCCAAGAAGAAGATAGATTTTTAATCCGACTACCCCCTAAAAATGACTATTTTTTGGGCGTGGCTCTGCCCACAATGGGCGTAGCATCCAGGAAAACACAACTAGACATTGATATCGAACACATAACCAAGTTTCATCAAGATCGGATCAAAGTCCACGGAGTTATGCTCTGAACAGACAGACACACAGACAAGCCGGTAGGTGGTCATGGGTAGTCGACTACCCAATATAACCTGATGCGATGGGCCCGTACGATGGGGAATGAGCTGAGGATTAAGCACAAGAAAATTCATCATTCGAGCTTCAAGGGTTAATGCTGCAGAATGTTTTTTCGTTAAAATACCCCCACATTTAGAGGTTTTTTGGCCGTTGCTAGGCAACGGAGGGGCCCATAGCAACAGTTCTTTCTCACACCTAACTAGGACATACCATGAACCTATCGTACCAGTTTCATGTATATCTGACTCA
This sequence comes from Eptatretus burgeri, assembly GCA_024346535.1. Taxonomy (NCBI): domain Eukaryota; kingdom Metazoa; phylum Chordata; class Myxini; order Myxiniformes; family Myxinidae; genus Eptatretus; species Eptatretus burgeri. Next base: position 14,772 of record BROF01007354.1, on the reverse strand, counting down.
TAGTCTCTGAGATATAACGAACTTCATTTTTTTATTGTTTTCGACCAGGGTTCATTCAAAGTCTATCTTCTCTGACAGTTTTCATAGGATCCGGCTGGAAATTCTTGACAATATGGCTGAATGTACTGCCCACAGTCGCTCCTGGCCCGATTTTTGATTTTCAAAAAAATTAATTTTTTATGATTTTTCATAAATTTCAAAGCCCTGTTGCTAGGCAACGGTGGTGTCCATAGCAACGTTCTCATTTGCAGACAACTCGCTCATGGTATGAACCTACCAACCAAGTTTCATCGAAATCGCCATTGTATTAATGGAGCACTGGACCGAACAGAGGGACAGACAGACAAACATATCGACGGAAATACTGATAACAAGGGTAGAACAAATTTCAAAAGCTTTTTTTTTAAATAAAATTTTTTTCGACGACATCGACTCCCCAACAGACAGACAAACATATCGACGGAAATACTGATAATAAGGGTAGAACAAATTTCAAAAAAAAAATTTTTCAAAAAAATTTTTTTCAACGAGATCGACTGCCCAACACACAGATATAACGAATATAGTGGTCACTCTGGCTGGCGCTCGTGAACCAAAAAACAAAAATTACAAGTGGGCGTGCCTCCGCCCACAATGGGCGTGGGACGCCCATCGCCAGGAAGACAAAACTAGGCATTAATATCAACATCATATTCAAGTTTCATCCAAATCGGATCACATCCCACGAAGTTGTGCTCTGGACAGACAGACAGACAAGCCAGTAGGCGGACATGGGTAGTCGACTACCCAATAGAACCAGACGTGATGGGCCCGTTCGATGGGGAATGACCTGAGGATTAAGCACAAGAAAATTCATAGAGTCTAGCTTCAAGGGTTAATGCTGCAGATTGTTTTTTCGTTAAAATACCCCCCACATTTAGAGGTTTTTCGGCCGTTGCTAGGCAACGGAGGGGTCCATAGCAATGGTTCTTTCTCACACATAACTAGGACATACCATGAACCTACCATACCAGTTTCATGTATACCTGACTCAGTCTCTGAGATATAACGAAATTCGTTTTTTTTATTGTTTTCGACCAGGGTTCATTCAAATTCTATCTTCTCCGACAGTTTTCATAGGATCCGGCTGGAAATTTTTGACAATATGGCTGAATGTACTGCCCACATTCGCTCGTGGGCCGATTTTTTTTATTTTCGAAAAAATAATTTTTTTATGATTTTTCAAAAATTTCAAAGTCCCGTTGCTAGGCAACGGTTCTCATTTGCACACAACTAGGTCATGGTATGAACCTACCAACCAAGTTTCATCGAAATCGCCATTGCATTAACTGAAATCGCCATTTTAAATACTGATAATAAGGGAAGAACAAATCTCAAAAAAAAATTCAATTTTTTTTTTTGACGAGATCGACTACCCAACAGACAGACAGACAGACAGACATAACGAATATAGTGGTAACTGGCTGGCGCTCGTGAACCAATAGAGAGTATAAACAAATCTTGTATAAGCAGCTAAAACCGTGTCCTGGGACTTATGACTCACCCTGTTGTTATTATAATGACTGGCTGAACCCATAAATGAAAGGGAAACTGAAATAGAACAAACCGAACTGTAATTGTACACGACGTTATCTTTTGTTTAGCAATAGGTGTCCTTACATCCTAAAATATACTCCCATGATATGTGTGTAACATCTGTCAGTGATGTGATTCGGTTCCATATATCATGTAATCTGATTGGTTGCTAGCGCATCTATCATGCGTGTGCAAACACAAACTTGATTGGAGCAAAAGCAAAACACTTTTGGCAATCATTTTACATCCAAAGACCGGTTAAAAGTTATTTTCTCGAAGAAGCATGTTTTGTAATGTTAGCTAACAACAAGTCAATTACCAATGAGGCTTCGCATGCTCTAGCAAGATGGCAGCTTTTGCCTGCTAATGGTGAACTTCACTTTCCACAAGGACTTGTGTCCAAAATGGTGACGTTTGCTCATCCGTCAAGATTGTTTGACTCGAGTGTACGTGTCGGTTGCTCTTTGTATCTGAAGACCGTTCACATGAAATGTGCTAACTACAATAAATTTGTTTATCGTGTCGAAGCTGCTGCTGAAACGGCAACCACACTCTGACATACAGGTACCATAGTGGACCAAAAAAATGGAAACCAATGTAAATTCACTTAATAGGTTGCTGGGCCACCACTTATGGCCTGTATGCGCCGTGGCTTCCAGTCCACCAGTGTCTGGAATTCTGCAAGAGGGATGCAGCACCATTCTTCCACCAGAAAATCAATCAACTCACACCTGTTTGATGGAGGTGGAAAACACTGTCTCAGGCGTCGTTCCACAATATCACATAAATGCTCGATTGGGTTCAGATCTGGTGGCTGAGAAGGCCATGACATCTGGATAACATCAGCGTCATGCTCATCAAACCATTGGGTGACCACACTTGCTCTGTGGATGGGGGCATTGGGGGGTTCTCCTTTGGCATCCATAATTATAGGTAACCAGGCCTGTGCAGCATTTTTATACGTGACCCTAAGCATGCTGGGATGTTATTTGTTGAATTCACACATGGGCCACACCTGAGTGGAAGCCATTGCTTGGTGTGACTCATTTACCCAGGTGTTTCCATTTTTTTTTTGTCCACTACCTGTAGCAAGCAGTGTTACCTGGTGCTAAGGAGTCTCCAAGAAGACCAGACCACTTGCTTTCTCTCTCTCTCTCTATCGAGTGCAGCCTGTGGCTGCTGGTTGCATCATTGGTTGGGATGCGGCTATGCCGCTGATGCAGTGTCTCCCTCACCAGTGCACTGGTACTCATTTTGCTGACCTCGGAAGGATGACAGGCTGAGTCAACCTCCTGGTGTATTAATTCAGCGGCCCAACGGGGCTTGAACTCAGGACCCTATGATCCCAAGCCACCGCCCTAACCACTAAGCCAACACCAGGCTAGACCACTTGCTTCCAGTAATCCAAGCAGGAATTGTCAGAAGGGTGGGGGACATTAAAATGAGCTCTGTCTGACCAACCGATCGACCGACTGATCATCTGTCCATACATGTACTTTTGTGTGTGCGATATTTCAAAAACTGTTGAACATTTAGCTTTCATTTGACACATACCTATTCCTCATACCACCCAGAAGGTGGGGGACCTAGAGTATCAGCAACGTGTCTGTGATTTCTTCAGGGTGCCAGCAATAGCTCGTCTACTGTTCGCAAAGGACACTGTGGGATCTTTAACGTCCACCTACCAATGCAAGCAGATAGGACACCCAGTTTAACGTCCCTCAGAGAGACACAACACACATTGATGAATCACCCTGTCTGCGAAACACCAGGATGACAGTTTCGCTGGGTCAGGATTCAAACCCAGGCCAGACAGCTCAGTGTGCATTTATTGAGGCTATCCTGTCAACCTATTTTAACCGAGTATATCACGTAGTTTGATTCTTTATTCGAACTTGTAAGTTGCCTGTGCCCATACGAGATTCCAAACGGGGTAGGGATGGAGATATCAAAAATCTAAATGGCATCTTCAGTCACTGAGCCAGCAAGCTGGGAGAAACGATTCACATTTATTGGCACGTCTGATGAAATGCTCTATTGGTGGCGAGGTGCTCAATTTGAAACTGTTTCTTTGATATCTGTAGCTTTTTGATGCCTCGGGTCCGTAAATAACAATTTGTTTTGGTGTCAGAGCCAGTGACCGATTGCAAATTAAATAAGAGGATTTGTTTTTTTTTGTCTTGCAGTTGCATTATTGTCTTGCAAGGAAATAGTCTTACAGTTGCTTAATAGTTTTTTGTTTTTTTTGCATATCTCTTCAAACAAATCATGAAATGCCACCTCCTAGAGATTTTTCAATCATAAATAGCATCCATAGCAATATTATTTACTAGTTTAATCTCTACTTTTGTCATTTTTAAACAGTCTCCCAAGCATGTCCTCGAGATGTACTGGATCAAATTCTTATGAATCTTCGTTATCACAGATATCTCAAAATATTTCAAATACATCTGTGAGAAGAACATCCGTTTTAAGTTACGGCTCCTGATATTCACCTAGCGTCCTAGGTATTTCATCTTTAATGTATCCCATACTTTGCGGGCATATCCATATTGTTTTCTTTCCCTTTTTTTGTTTTTACTAATATCATTAAGAATGTTATCAAGTGTTTTTCTTGAAGAAACTTTTGCTGGACATCGGATATTGATTGTGACCATCGCCTAAATCTGTCGATGCTATCCAAATAGTCACGAGGATTGACTATATGAATTCAAGTTTACTTAAACTTTAATCTCATCGTTTTTTTTTAACTTTGAAAGATTTGGAAATGATGGCCAAAGTAATTCTTTTACCAGACAATATAAAGAATATCATAATTATCTGAAACGTTTCAAAACTTCCATTCAAATCCCCATTGGTTGGCATCCATGAGGAGGAGGAAATTGCTCCGTTGAGTGCGGTGAGAAAGGTGTTGTTGTTGGTGTTGTGGTGTCACTGGTACCCAGAGTATCCCAGAAAGTGACTGATGGCACTTCTCCCAATGTCAATGGCTGTGTTTGTCTCGACTAATAGTGCTGTGTTGTGTTTTGTGTATTCGTCTGTACGTGCATGTGTGTGAGATGTGTGTAGCAGTAGCTTCACTACAAGCCTGAGATCCTGTTTCAAGAAAAATAAAGAATTAGGAGAATTTATGAAAGCTAAATTTTGACAGAGATATATTATTGATCAGTGTTTGGAATAGCACTCCGATATTCTTCTTTGAAGCCATTAGTCATTCGTCAGAGCAAGAGGGTTAATTTATATGCTCATCTGGAATTGGAATTCCAGGTAAGGTTTCGTCATCGTGCACCATCCTCCCGTCTGTCTACTATTTCGACTTCTCCAACCAAACTGCTTGGCCGATCTGCCTGAGATTTGGCAGCAACGTTGCTCTCCTGACTGGTAACGGGAATTGCAAAGCTCGTTCCAGTCACATGACTTTAAGTAGGTCAAAATGGCCGACTTAGTAAATTCCTTCAAAAACCTTCTTCTCCAGACACACCAGTCACAATGCCACCAAGTTTGGGTTACAACATTAAGCCAGGGTAGGGATGTTAAATTGGCGGTCATGCCAACCATGTGACCGGAAGTGTCAAAATGGCCGACTTAGTAAATATTTGGGGAAATCACGTAAATTCCTTCAAAAATCTTCCTCTCCATGCTCACCAGTCAGAACCCCCATTGGGTGTTTTTAGGAGACATCATCTCTGTGCTGGATGGACGTTAGCTCCCAAAGGGAGCTCATCTACCCTTTGTCAGGTGTTGTTTTAAGTCCTGGCGGGGTGTCACAATCACCCTGCCAACCAGCAAAGCCAGTGAGGGGTGTTGGTTTAGTCACCGAAATATCAGCTTTACTTTTGCTTCCTCAGGGGTCTAGCATACCTTTGTTGATACTCAGTTAATAAAACCTTTCATTAAAATGGTCCACTGACGTAGTCCGACGCAGGCCTTGACAAAGTTTACTATTCCTCTATGTATAACATAGTTGTTCATTTGTTTTATCTCCATAGTGAACCGGAGGAACCACAGACACGTCCAGAACCCGGTCAGGAGAAGGAAGGTGACCATGGAGATGAAGAACAATACCGAGAGGAACATCATTATTATGAAGATCCTCGGTCTGACCCCCGGCACCCAGAAGAAGAACGTCGTGAATCGTACGACCCTTACGCAGATCCCAGGCGCCGTGGGGAGGATGAGAAACGTCCTGGGTCATACGACCCTTACGCAGATCCCAGGCGCCGTGGGGAGGATGAGAAACGTCCTGGGTCGTACGACCCTTACGCAGATCCCAGGCACCGTGGAGAGGTACGTCCTGAGTCACACGACCCTAATCCAGATCCCAGGCGACGTGGAGAGGAACAGGAACGCCGCCGTGAGTATGACCCTTATGCAGATCCCAGGCGACGAAAGCATGATCGATACGACCGACGGAGAGAAGAAGAGGAGCGTCAGCGTGCATACAATGAAAGGCTCAGGCAGCAGCAGCAGGAGGAACGGGAGCGTGAGGAGCGTGACAGGATGGAACGTGAACGTTATCGTCAACAAATGTATGGCGGGCGCTCTGATGCACACAGCCAAGATACCTACCAACAACCAAGTGGGGTATGATAATCTGATTTAAAATGTAGTCATACAGCATGAAACAGGGAGCTTGAAATCGTACTAAAACATACCTAAAACATAACATAAAACATATCTGGTACTTTTACCAGGTGGGAATTTCATTTTTTTAACGTTTATTTCATTTTTTATTGAAATTCACCCTAAACAAGGCTGAGAGCCACCGAATGTGTTGGGCTACAGAGAAATAGAAGAGGGGAAAACTGGCAAAACTTTCACTGAGTCCTGAAACAAGGGAACCTCTTCACAGGACCGCTCACCCTGAACTAGGCCAGGTGGAAAAATAAATTTTCCGACTCCCATTAGGTGTTTTTTAGGAGACACCATCTCTGTACTGGATGGCCGTTGGCTCCCGAAGGAAGCTCATCCGCCATTTGTCAGGTGTTGTTTTTAGTCGTGGCAGGATGTCACAGTCACCCTCCCAACTAGCAAAGCCAGTGAAGGATGTCGGTTTAGTCGCCGATAGCCTGACCATGCGGCAGGCAGCATTGGGTTACATGTTACCTTTGGCAATCCCAAAAGACTGACCTGACTCTAATCTCAATCTCATGTGGCTTTGGTCCAGACTCAATCTCATGTGGTCCAGACTCAATCTCATGTTGTCTTGATTCAATTTGGTTCAGACCTTAGAATACATATAGTGGGAAAAAGTGTTCATTCAAGCTATTGCCTTTCCTTAAGCTCCATTTCAAATATTTGGTCAATAAGCTACCAGGTTTTAAATTGCTGTTTACGGCTTTCATCAAGAATTTGCAATCTATAAATGTTCTCACCAATGCACGACCCTATTTCACATTCCTCTGTCCCGGCAGCCGACGTCCATGCGTGACTACTATGCACGGATGTACGAACGTATGGGCCTAGCAGGACGCTGGGTTGGAAACCGTTTCCAGCGGCTTGATCATGCTGACCACGAAGGCCTACACGATGCCTACTATGCCTCACGTCCAGCTGCAGCTTATTATGGTCAAGAGTATTAACCCTTGTGATTACTTTCTAGGTGCGAAGTGCTAACTTCCATACCGAAAGGCTTTTGTTGGGGATGGGAACTGAACCCACATGAGATGAAAACCTTTGTGTGGTTTGTATTGTGACTTGTAGATTCAGGGAAGCAGTATTTTTTAATACTACTCCATTTGCGCAAGTTTTCTTTTCATTTGGTACTTTTCATCAGTGTTGCATTTACTGGATATAATATGATATCCTTCGTATTTGCCCTTATACGCAAATAAATGATGAATTTCTCGAGAATTTGTGGATCTCTGCAGGTTTCAAGATGACCCGTTTGCCATATCAATCCATCTGTACAGGAGTTATTGAATTGGTCATAAACAAAACATGTCTGGCATGTGGGAGATGACCTTTAATACAGTTCCAGTTCCATGATGAATCCATCCACAGCTCCATTCTAGTTCCATGTTTATGTTCCAATAATTATCAACCTCTTTTTTTTTAAGGACATCATATGTGCCCATGGCTGGGTTGTGCATGCTGATACAGTGAAAAAATATCCCCTGTACATATCGCTACTCAATCGCAAGAAGCAGCCAAGGCAGGAATTTCTAATTTGGCCACTATTAGCACACAATGGACAACCCTTTTGAAAATAAAAGGTACCATGGTAAAAAAAAACGAAAATTCACCGTGCACCCACAATCATTTCTAGTGGACGGGTCTCCAGCTTCGCGTGCATCCCGGGTATTGATGCAACGCCATTCACGATCGATATCGTGCATCGATGCAATGCCATTCAAGCACTTCATGTTTGGGTGAGAAATCAAACTCAGGAATGACAGCTCAAAGGCCGGTGCACTATCTCTGCACCACCTTGTCGGGCTTTCACACAGTGACTCGGTTGGAGGATTTTTACCACCGCCACCACCGAAGGTGGATGGAGGTCGTTTTCACCCATATTGGGTCGCCGAAATAGGTGAGCCTTATTGTCAGTAATTCTGTCTATTTGTTTGGATGTTTGTTTGGATGTTTGTTCGTTTGTCATCAGCATAATTGGTAGTAAATGTGGGCCGATTTTGACCAAACTCGGGTGGTCGGTACATCTTATGACCTAATGCTTTAGAAATTGTGATGGTTGTTAGGGACGCTTTGGTTCCCTAGCAACAATCGAAAAACCTTCAAAATCGGTACCGTTCATGCGAAATCAATTCCGAAAGCCATTATCCCACGTAGGGTTATGAAATTTGGCACAAATGATCCACAGGTGATGCTCTATCAAATATGTTCCGTTTTTTGTGATATATGGAATGCTTTACCCACAGCACCCCTACAATTAGGGTATGCGTGAAAATTGGCAAAAATTGAAGGCCCCCTCGCAACCAGGTGAGTGCATCGATACGAAAGAAACTTTGCAGGTTCATGGTACTCAATGAGTACTACAACTTTGCCTCAGGACATATTGACCGATTTCGCTTACGTCAGGGGTCAAAGGTCAATTAGTGCAAAAATCGATAATATGCGAGAGCTGGAGGTGCCTTCGCGCCAAATGCTACTCCTCCTCGGGTTATGGTCACATGGTCATGAAAATTCACACTAATCGTCTGGAATACATTGTGCACAAACGATCGAGCCGGATTTTCGATTTAGATCTTTGTTCACCCACAGCACCCCCTCGAACTTTGGGGATTTCCGATTTCAAACCGCATTTTTGGTACTTTTCATTCAAATTGATACCGAGTAGTCATCAGTAGATGGAACTGGATGAGATTTGATATGCATAATCTTAAGGTGATTCCCTATTCACTATGTGACATCCATTTTGCTCTATATTCTTATAGTTTCCATGCTCGGCGACCCATCGCCGCCTACCGGCTTGTTTGTTTGTCTGTCAACAAGATATCTCATAAAGTTGTGGATGGATTCGGATGAAATTTGGTGGACAGGTTGAGTTGGTGACAATGATGAATTGATTAGATTTTGGTGAAGATCCGGATACTCGAATTTTTTTTCGGTGATTCTTCACCATTGAGAGATCGGGCTAAAAGACAATATGTAATCACGATATCTCAAAAAGTTGTGGATGGATTATGACAAAACGTGGTGCATGAGTTAATTAGATGACAAGAACAAGCAAATTAGATTTTGGTTCAGGTCAGCAGATCCGGCCTCTCAGTGGGATACAAAACATAAAGTGTTCATCCTGGAGGAGGTATGTTCTCTATCGAGTGCCGTACCAGTTACATTTATCTCTGGTTCGTAGATGAAAGGCTGTTTGGATGGCCCTGAGGTACACATACTTGCCTCTGAGCTGTCGAGCCTGGGTTAGAATCTTGGTTGAGGTATATACTCCAAACATGAGTACAATGAGACGATGCCTTTAATAAATGTGAAATCCAGTACATACTAGTAATTACACATTCCCTCTGGGAACGTAACTCGGTGAAGAAAGAAGCTGAACTGCAACAAAGTATATATTTGTGAGATTCAGGAATGTTTTCTTGAAGAAGAAAAAATATTTTCACCTACCGTTTGGAAGTCGGGATTTCTTCATGGATGACATTGCCGTCACCAATCCGTTGCTTCGCTGACGGATTTAATCAGAAGACAGCATGTTGCACTTCACAAAGATATTGCATATCCATCGACTGAGTCTCAATAAAGATGTAAAATGAAGTGCAACTCGTGAAAAAAGGAGATTTTATAACATGTAGTAGTAGTAGTAGTTGATTAGCCCTGGTCAGTTCTGTACAAACAGGCTCGTGGCATGGAGATAACCAATTGATCTCCCAAGAGCGACCCAGAGATCCCTCACATATAAGATGTTGTGCTCTTGCCTTCATGGAATCAGGACCAAGCAGTCTTCCTTCATGTTTTATCGTGTGTGGGGCAGCCCGGCACAGGTTGCAGGTGTTGTCAGTGGTGTCGTCGAGTCTGCGTTTGGACTGCAAAAGCTGTGGGTGGTGTCCACAGTGGAGGCATGCAAGGTCAACATCATCAGACCTGGGAAGTAATTTATCTGTGTCGTCGATGGGTGAGAGTTTAGTGGCCAAGATAAGATACTGTTTGGGCCAAGGTTGTTGATTGTGTTCATGGTGATGTGGGTATGGATGTGTTTTCAGCTTGTGTGGAATTGGAATTCCAGATAAGGTATTGTCATCGTGCACCATCTGTCTGTCCATCCATCCATCCGTCTCCCATTGTGACTTCTCCGGCCAAACCGCTGGGCCGATCTGGCTGAAATTTGGCAGCAACGTTCCGCTCCTGACTGGTAACAGGGTTAGCAACAAAGCTTGTTCGGGACACTTGACTTTAAGTAGATCAAAATGGTGGACTTCGTAAATTCCCTCAAAAATCTTCTTCTCCAGATCCACCAGTCAGAATGCTACCAAATGTGGGTTACAACATTAAGCCAGGGCCCAAATAAGCTACAGGTCCAGTGGTCTTATTTTTTAGATCCTCGTCAGAGGATCTCTAAGTCTTACTCACGTTGTTGTTCTTGTTCTTCTTCTTGTGAACTTTTTTGTTTCACAGCCTACAGTTTTCATCGAAACTTCCTGAAACTTGGCATATAAATGTAAAAATACCGTGCGCAGACAGTAACCATCTCCGATTGTGAAAATTCTTCCCCGAAAAAAAGTTATGACGTCATAATGTCTCCGCTAATGGAAATCGCCCAAAAAATTATCTCTGAAACTAGGAAAGCTTTTTGAATTCTGTTTGCAGGAATGGAAAGGGGCATTAGCAGAGACAATTTAACGCACAAATAACATAATTATGACGTCATAGCCGTTTTAATGACGTCATTCCTATTTTCACATTTTTTGTTTCACAGTCCAGTTTTCATCGGATCTTCGTGAAAAGTACCATGTATATGCATAAAGTCCATGTGCAGGCAGTAACCATCTCCGATTTAGAAAATTCTTCCGAGAAAAGTTATGATGTCATAATATCACCGCTGATGGAAATCGCCTATACCATTATCTCCGAAACTAGGGAAGCTTTTTGAATTCTGTTTGTGGGAACCAAACGGGGCATTTGCACAGATGATTTGACGCAAATCTGATACATAACAATGACGTCATATTCGTTTTATGACGTCACTATTTTCTGAATTTTTTTTTGTTTCAAAACCAAGAGTTTTCATCAGAACATCTTGAAACTTTACATGTTCATGCAGAAAGCTCACACGCAGACAGTAACCATCTCAGATTGAGGAAATTCTTCCAAGAAAAAAGTTATGACGTCATAATATCGCAATGGAAAGCGCATAAACAATTATCTCCGAAACAACGCAAGCTTTTTGAATACTTCAGATGGAATCAAATAGGGCATTAGAGATAAATTGCCACACACCTGATACATAACTGATAACTATGATGTCACCACTAAGAGGATGAGGATCTTAGCTCATTTGAGCTTGCTGTAATTGTTGTTGATCAGCGAGGGATGTTTTGAAAGATGTCATTGTAGTGTCTTTGTGGTGGAGTCTTGTGGTGTCTTGGGGTCTGTGGGAGGTTGGATATCTAATTGCACAGGTGATTAGGGTGCGGGAAAAATTGGGGGGAAATACTGTAGAAATCAAGGCCTTCAGGATTATTAAAATCTCCCGTGATGAAGCTGAGTCTATTGGCCTATCACTTTGTCATCTCACACCGGTCGGTGGTCTCTGTCTTCTACCGCCTCCTTTCTGGTCTTGCACTCTGCCCTTTCCGTGCTCTGTACCTCCCAGGTTTTTGCAGAGTGTGAGATGATAATGGACCCTTACCACAACTCTGTAAGATTTCTCTTTCATACTGACTTAGATATAACTCCCCTCGGTTCTCCTGAAAGTTTTCCACATGATCTGATTTCAAATGATTCTCTCCTCCTTGCAGAGATTTTGGTTCGTCTCAAAGGTAAGTAACGAGTAAGGTAATCGACATGGCAGCCATATTTTGTAATGCTTCAAAACGCAAAGCGCGTTGGATCAAAGTGAGCATGCTTCCAGGTTATATTCTTTAAAACCAGTCGAGCGTTAAATTATCATTCCAATGTGACCTCAGACTTTTGGTGCTCTATAGCCCACAATCTATTGAACACCATTTATGTGTGCGCAGAGTGAGAAACTCTGCCATAAAACTCACTCTTTCGCATAAAACCCACTGTCTGCCATAAAACTCACTCTTTCGCATAAAACCCACTGTCTGCCATAAAGTTTCAGTCGTGGAATGCAAGGTATGACAAAATGCATAATTTAGGAAGGAAAAAGGGCCCAGAACGGTCGGGTGATGCTTTCATTGAGGTTCACAGGGGGTCATACCAGTTATTGATAAGAACATTCCAAATCACCTTTTCATATCCTGTATGTGCAGTGTTGTTTTTTTACTTATGAAATCTTAGATTTCATAAGTATATTGATGACTTCCATCATCTGTTTGTTTGTGTTTGTGTGTTTGTTTGTAGGCACGATAACTCGAGAACGGAAGAAGCTACCAATGTCAAATTACACCACGTGATTCAGGAGGGTGATGGCTGGTGCTGATTAGATTTTGGTCAAAATCGGTCAAAGGTCAAGGTCACAGTGAGGTCAAACATTCGATTTTTGATGGTTTGGTACAGAATCATCTGGTTTGCGTCGCTACCTTCTCGAGAGACAGCTTTTATTAGACAAGGTCAGAGGTCAAGTTGACGATTTCGTAAGTACCAGTCTATGACTGCTTGTTTGTCTGTTTGTGTCTATGTTGTCAAGGCTCATGGAAGAGCTACAACACAGAACGGATCAGGACACAATAACAAAAGGAACAGCAGGCTGGAGGGGGACAAATAAGTGATGCAGGTAATGATGAGGAGTAAGGGGAGAAGGTAAGGGTTGGATAAGATGGATACACCAGCAAAATTATGTGAGGGATGGGGGGTGGTGTAACAGGTATATAAAAGATCATGGTTTTGGAAGGGGGGTGATTTGAGATGGTGGTGAACAGCTGTCTTGAAGACCTGGAAGGAAGAATGAGATTGAAGAATATGTGGAAGTTGGTTCCACAGGCAGGTAAAGGGAGGAACAAATGAGTGGAATTGAGCAGTGGTTCTGGATATTTTTCAGTTCCAATCGGATGGGATTGCGGGTGGACCTCAGGCATCCTGCAGAGATATTGTACCTGGGGGGGGGGGTGCAAAGCACAGAAAGGTCAGAGGGTGCAAGACCAGAAAGGAGCCAGAAGAAGAAAGAGAGCCCACCGACTTGTTGGTGATGGTGAAGTGATAGGCTCATCGACTCAGCTTCATTGAAAGAGATTCCAATGATCTTTTGAAGGCCTTAGTTTCCACCACATCAAGCTTCGCAAGATGTGAGACAGAAGGCCAGCCCAAAAAGGAGAGAAGTACTCCATCAAACTGCAGATAAAAGCTTTGCAGGTGGATATGAGCTCAGGTGTGCTAAGGAAGGACTTTGCACGACAGAGGATGCCAGTCGGCGTCTGGCTGTGGCTGCCAACTTTTAAATGTGGCTTGCCCAAGAGAGATTGTGGCTGATGGTGAGACCCAAGAGTTTGAGTGATTGAACCTCTTTGAGAGGGTTTTTGAGAAGGTAGATGGGAGGGTTTATGGTATGATCCATTCAGAGAGAGAGAGAGAGAGAGAGAGAGAGAGAGAGAGAGAGAGAGAGAATGTGTGAGAGAGAAAGAATGTGTGAGAGAGAAAGAAAGAGACACAGAGAGAAAGAGATACGGAGACAGAGACGGGAAGACTGAGACTCCAGAAGTAGGCCTTGGCACTTAAAAATTCACATGCTAATTCTATTACCCATGAGCAAATACCACCTGGAAATAGAGGGGGCAGAGAGATTGGGGGGGGGGAAGAGGGATGGAGTGAGAGAGAAATGGGGAAGGGGACAGAGAGGGTGGGGAAGGGGATTGGAGGGGGTGGGGTGGGAGAGGAGTGGACAGGAGGAAAGAGAAAGAAAGAGACAGGTGGGAGGAGGAGGAGGATATTGGGACCATACTCTGTGCAGAGCGTTGGTGCTGCTTAAGCAGTCTCCTAGCTATTGGGCACAATCTTGGACGGGTCGCCACTCCGACACAGTATACCAGCATGTTGGCACTCATTTTGCCGACCTCGGAAGGATGACAGGCCGAGTTAACCCCACCTGGTATTAATTCAACGGCTGAGCGGGATTTGAGCTCAGGACCCGAGGATTCAAAGCCCACCATCCTAACCATTAAGCCAACACCAGGCATAGACAGGTGAGAGACAGCAAATATGACCTTGGCTTACCTTGCTGTGTTTAACCCCCGGGGATCTTTGACTGGTCGAGGGTTAAACATGACCATCACCACTGTGCCTCAACACAAAGCACCATTTCCTGTGTGTTTTGTATTTTATGGCGATGGCCCCACTTCACACAGGGGCGACAAAGGTTTCAAAGGCTTGTACTGTGTCCTCCTAAACCAGATAGTATGGACAACCGACTGAAGTACAACACAATGACTGTGAGATCGCAGGTACGGGAGGGCAGAATGTGGTCATTGTTGCAGTGTCCTAGTCTTGCTTTTTGCTGTTGAGTCAAGGCTGCTCTGGATGCTGCTTTCGCAAGTCGTTTATTGTCATGTTCGCTTCTTGTACATTTCCATTTCCTTCTTTTGGTCGGAGCCATCTTCCTACAACATA
>BROF01007353.1:0-20730 GCA_024346535.1 Eptatretus burgeri | reverse complement strand
ATATATATATATATATATATATATATGAACATTTGCTTTACACAGGAATGTCTTCTTTTGTTCATGTTGTTAGCTGCTTTCATTGCATACTGTCGAATTGTTGAATCTGTATGAATAATAAAGTGCTCTATATTCACAAAGACTGAAGTGGTTTTTTTTCTATCTATACGTCTATTTATCTACATTTTCAATAATGGTGACTGCTAATTTGCATATTAATGAGCTAAATATAAATGTTATTAAATTGTAAGTGGGTCTATCATGACTAGTGACCCTAAAAGCATAGGTGTAGACACCTCAACCAGGCTATTTGGATGCTTACTTTTGGAGATATTAAGAAAAATAGTAATTTCGACAATGGCCACCACTAATTTGCATATTAATGGGTTTCTACAAAACGCTCAAGGGTGTCAGAGTGGCATCAATCGGAATATTCATTCAGATGGTCTGGTGATCACAAAAATGCAGAAAAACATTATGCGGACCCTAATGCAAGGTCATCTTGAAAAATGGTGCTTGAAATCCGGACTAACGTTAAACATCCCACGGTGTCCTTCGTGAAGACGAGGTGAGCCATCACCGGCACCACAAACAAATTCCAAATTCCTTCCTGAATGTGCAGGGGCACTGCATCAACGGTGTCTCAGTAAGTGATGCAACTCGTGGGATAAATTCACAAGTGAATCTCAGTCCAATATGCTTTCGCTAACAACATGACAATAAACAGAGCAAATGCCTGCAGTACTGCTTCAAACTCTACATTACAACACCAAGCATCAGAAACAGAAAAATCAAAGAAACACAGGGACCGCTCCAGAATGTGTTTTTCATTCTTTTCTTTTCTTTATGGAAGACAGGTGACCGACCATTCAATCTCCCAAAATCGTTTAAAACTTTGAGGTTTTTTTTTTTCCAAAATATGTGAACTTGATTGATTAATTGTGATTGTATTTGTATATTTGTGTCAAAGTGATAAATTCGACAACAATGTCGTGTTTTTTTGCCATCTTGCACTCATAATAGACGTGATACAGTTTCAAGTGGTTTCCAAACAGTGGAATAAATAATTTGAGTTTGTGGAAAAGGGAAATTCTTCTTTTTTTAAGGAGGAGGAGGAGAAGGAGAAGGAGAAAGTGAAGAAGAAGAAGGAGAAGAGGAGAAGAAAAGGAGGAGAAGGAGGAGGAGGATGAAGAGGAGGAGGAGGAGAAGAAGGAGAAGAAGGATAAGGAGAAAGAGCATGGAAAGAAGGAGGAGGAGAAGGAGGAGGAGAAGGAGGAGGAGGAGGAGAAGGAGAAGCAGAAGGAGAAGGAGAAGAAGGATAAGGAGGAGAATAATAATAATAATAATAATAATAATAATAAGAAGAAGAAGAAGAAGAAGAAGAAGAAGAAGAAGAGCATGAGCAGGAAATTAAACTTTTACAAAATACATAATAATTTTTCCTGAAAAAAAAGCGATTTGCTGTCGCATGGCTGGCTAAACGAAGATAAGCGAAACTCCACAACTGTGTCCAAATGTTTTGAATGTCATTAGGCAAATGTTTTGAATGTTATCAAGGTTCCATCACAGCGTTGCCACCTGTTACGACCCCAGAGCATCTGCTTGCTGATGCGCCATCCGTGTGGAAAGAACATAGTTCAGGCTCCCAATGATTATTAATGAACAAAACAATGTGCCCGGCATGCAGGAAGACATACGCCATTTGCCAAACTGCAAGGCTACGCAGGAAGAAGGGAACACCTCTGACATTCAAAGCAACCTCGGACCAGACAACATCCACGGTCAGGTTTCCCGATGAATCCAACAGGATTTGGAGCTGACATTTATTAAGAAGAAGAAGAAAAAAAAGCGATTACTTTGCAATACTTTCTCGCACACAAATGAGAATTAATGTGCGATACGTTTAAAGGGCAATCCTCTGGGGCTTGAACTGATGCTTGGCTTCCATTCGGTGTTGACGTTTCCCAATTAGGAGTGGCATTTCATATGGTCCATTGAAACCAATCATCCCCTTGAACTTTACACAAACCATCAAACTAAAAGGGACTTTCTCATCAAGCATGGGAGTGATTGAAAGCACGGAAGTTTATCTTTCCGACAAAATGTCACATCTCCAAGTGGTTTTGCCTCCCATCACTTTGACGCCGAACAATGTACTTCGGAATCCTGCAATAACAAAATTAATTAATTGACGGCGTCAAACTCGCACCTTCGTGCTTGGTGTGAAAACTTCATTGATAGAGTCAAGCACATGTTAAAAAAAACAAAAAAAATCTTATCAAGAGGCAAACGTTTGTTTTCAACATGCGCCAGAAAGCAGTTTCCGGTCGAAAATTCTTGTCAAGACAGACTGAGATTTTTCTTTCGCCAAAATACTTACCCTTGACGTGAAGAGCAAGCAAAGTTTTTGGCCGCCTCACAGACTAGATCATTGTCAGGGGCGTACGGTGAAAATGCGATTCACAAAATTAAAGTGCAGCAAACGCACGATTTTTACAGTATTTGAGGTTCATGGAGGAGCTGCACACACAAATTACGTACACACACGCAAAATAATGAATGAGACAACACTGGACTTCACTTCAGACAAATACACTTCCCAGTGATGTCACTTCCCAGAGCACTCTGGGTACCAGCGACGCAAAAAATTTATGACGTCACTTTTATCTCCATACTCAGCAGATCAATTAAGGAGGAATTTCCTCCTCCCGATGGATGCAAATTTATGGGGTTTGTCTGTGCTCGAACCTTTAAATCCAGAACATAAAGAAAGAAGGCAGGCAGCCTGTAGCATGTAGCATTTTAAAAGTCTTTGGTATAAGTAAGCCAGGGACAGAATAGAACCAGCGACATCCCCAATCCAAGGTGGGTGTGTTCTCACCATTCGTTATGCCACCAAGTCTGCTAAATGATGGAAATAAATGGTTCAACACAACTTGGGGTTTTGTAAGTGTCAATATACTGTCTGAAACATGGCAAGGTATGAAAAAGAAATGCAAAGGCCATTCAAAAACATTCTAATCAATGGACTGAATAGAAATGCCACAATTTTGAAATATTTGTGGTATCTGTCTGTCAGACCTACATTGGGGGGTGGGGGGGAGGGAGAGTGAACATTGTTACCATTGTGTTGCCTTGAGCAAATAAATCCAGGCACAACAAAAGGCTGATTGAAAGCACGGAGGTTTATCACTTCTTTTTGAATCAATAGGATTCATAGAAGTTTGACACTTCTATTTAATCATATTAATTCAATGCAGAAAATGAGAAAAAAATAATCCCGAGCAACTTGCATTTACAATGCGACCATTTTTAAAACCGGAATTTCTATGGAATATACACGACTCCTTGATGGTCGTGTAATGATATCCGCTAAGAGAAAGCTTGCCGTATGAAGGAAGAGGGGGAGGGAGAGGAGTAGAAAGAGATAATGAAAAAGTGAGAGTGAGAGAGTGAGAGTGAGAGTGAGAGTGAGAGTGTGAGAGAGAGAGAGAGAGAGAGAGAGAGAGAGAGAGAGAGAGAGAGAGAGAGAGAGAGAGAAATAAGAGTAAGAAAAGAAGCAGACGAGGCCTCAACACTTACCAATCATCTCTCCATTCAGGTCAGCATTTCGGCTCCCAAGGCTGCTGGGGAAATGGAGGATGCTGGGTACGGTAAAGCATTCATGGTTGCTGACTTCCACACTCAGATCTTTCCCATCTGCTGGGTAAAAACCGATGTACTGTGCCTGCAATGATTTCTGTGCACACAGGATAGACGAATGCATTTGCAGCGTACGATAACGCAATGATTCGGTGTGTGCTTGCATTCAAAACGTTTTGCTTCACCATACAACAAAATAATTACACTCAAAATATTGCCAAGGAATATATATTATCACTGGGGAAATTCTACAATAAAATGATTATCCACATATTGCATGGAGATACCAATATCGATAATGGCATGCGCAAGGTGTGGAGCGGCTAAAACAGGTGCATTTACACTTATTTTTTTTTCCATATTTCCTTTCCCATCCACTTTCTCACCCTGTAAGGCATAAGTGTTTCAGGCACTTATAGATAGGAAGCAAAATAAGGGCAATTTTGAAAACATTCGGAGCCGGTTCCCCACCCATATTTCCCATGAGTACACGCTATCTTCCGAACCCACTCAATACGCATACACACATCAAAAATGGTATCGCACGATCACCACCGGCAAAGAGATGCGGTCGGTGGATGTATAAACGCGGGTTGTAGCAGGCGTCCTGGGAGAGAAGAAGAACCAAAAAAGGGGAAAGATCTCCATATGGAAGAAATTGATCCAACGGAAGGAGCCTTTGAGACAAATCAATCCGGATCGAGATGCTCACGGGCCAGTGCAGAACAGGAAATCGGCGTGCATTTCTGCCTCAAGGACTCTTTAGGCTCCTCGTCACTTCTTATTGGATTTACAAAAACTCCAATCAACGTTTTGTCATTGGAACGCTGGTGTTTACACCACAGATGACTGAAATGCAAATTCCTCTCCTGGGTATGCACACCCTCGCTGAAAGCACACTCATCCTTCGCTTTTTGGGGTCACATTATGTCGATGGCCAAGCCACGTCTCACCTAGTTGTCTTGAACCACAACATAGATGACAGGAATGATATCGCAGAAATTTTCATTGCTTAGCTAGCTGCAGTGCAAAACTATTTTGATTTAATAACAATATTTACAGGTGTCTTTGTGTGGGTGATATTAGTAATTACAATGATGATGTTTACCTTATATAGTATTTGAAGCAAAATCCCAAGGAGCTTGACAAATAACTGCAATGGGTAAGAAAGTTGAGAATGAAGTGAAAGCAACTGTTAAAGGATGGTATTTTAGGAGAAGTTTGCAAACCCTGTTTGAGGAGGCCGTGCAGATTGTAAAAGGCAATTTTGTCACAACATGCCAAAAAGTTGTGAGTACAGTCAAAAGGTTTATTTAAAATAAAAAAGTCAATTAAAATGTCGTTGAGCGAAACACAGGGGATGAAGGGGACAACAGACGGGGCTGCAATTTCACAGAAAATGTCTCATGGTAGTTGTCCTCCATGTGAGGTGTGCCTTGAGCTGAGTTCTCTTCAATGCTCATGGTCGTGGTGCTCGACCACACTCCCTCCACCACCCCGCTCCCCCTCCCCCCCCTTTCCCATAACTTGCTACGTCAATGACGAATTGTGAAAGATGAAGGAGTGAGAGACAAGTCCACTGAGTAAAACACATGAGTATCATGTGATTATCTCCATTATCATTTCATTTCAGGTGCCATATGGAAAATGTTGGATGCCTCTTCGGCATTGGTGTGAAGCCTTCATTGATTGAAATTACAATAATTTAATTTTAAAACTCACATTTTAATGTCATAAATGATTTGTTGAGCTACTTTTCACTGCAATAACAAATATACAGTTAACATTATGTGCATAAGTATAGCATTCACAAATGCCACATAAAAGGCTTGGTTGACATGATGCAAGCTCTCTGAAATAGATACATCCCAAATATGATGCAATAATTGGCATATGACTGTGCAGGTCTACCAAGACTATCTGTGCACCTTAATGAAATCCCGCCGGAGCAATGCCGCCCATTGTAAGGCCATTTCTCGAGCCTCGTTCCCTCTCGGTATCCGTGGCGTGGTATGCACTTCCCCCCCCCCCCCGAACTCGCAGTGCAAGAATGCTCTGGGTCATGTTGCCTGCAAACCAACTGGTAAGCAGATATACACCATTAATGCAATGGATTCTCCTGGACTCTCAGCATAAGGCACTCTCACATGGACCTCAAGAGAACCCATATCAGGGCTACTTCATTCAAGCTTACTCTGCTATTATTCTCAAAGCTTGACCATTATAATACCATGATGCAGTTTCTTTCATGCCTCCTGCTACAAGATTATATGACCAAGTTTTAAGGTGGCTGTCTTAGTGGTGGAATTGTCCCATATTTGAGCATTCATCGAAACATCGTCATTGTCAAACGAGGCACCACTGGTTTAAGGCGAAGACCTCAACGCCAACGACATTTGTTTTACTGTGAAAATGGAATCTTGGGATTACAATCCACCCATCACATCATTCGGCCATATATGATCACGATGAGGACTTCATTGAAATCGATGGAAATAAACCCTAATGTTCCCAGACACCAATCTAAATACAGTATTATATCCCATTGTGTTCCTTCGATTCAGTGGGGATCTATTAGCGAAACGAACACTGCATGGGTTAATGCAGAGTGCCAGAGTTTTTAAGCCATTTCACACCTCAATGACTCATCCTACTATTTTTTTTTCTTCCAAAAGACTCATAACTGTTGTACTATTACAGAGCTGCCAGCCTGCTTGGTCAAGGTGAGACTTTTTGCAGCAAATTTCACGGTTATGTTTTTCAAACACCATGAGGATGATGTCACTGATATGAAGAAAAAATAAACTCTTAAGGTGATAATGCATTGTGTCCATTGCTTTTGATTTTGTTTTTTAGAGGTTAACAATCATTCTCTCATTGAAAATGGCCCAAGGAACTTGTTTCGGATATGTCTTCAAACACAGGATGTGCATGGAGACTATTAAGGTCATCATGAAGGTGCTTTCTGGCTTGATGGCCATTTAACCCATAAACAGTCGCTATCCTTCAGTGCATCATTCTACAATTGTCTATTCAGCTTTGGTTTTACTTAGACATATAATTTACTTAATCTACTAATTAAAGGAATGAAACCCCCATGGCATTGTCACAAAGGCCTTCTGCTGTGAAAGAAAAATTATGATGTCTTTTGCATTGAGAGTAGAAGATGGGACCAAGGCAATGAACACCACTGAAGAACTTTCACAACTCAATCCTGCCATGGGCGACATGGATTGTGTCTGTCTCATTAATAAAAACACCATCATGTGTATATACGTAATTCACGAGACCCAAAATCAATTCTCGTGAAAACACTCAAAGATGAAATATAAAACAATTTTCCCAATGCCAACAAATTCCTCGAGGGTTTATATTCACCAAGTCCACGCTTAAGACAATTATCTCCTTCGAGTGAATATGCAATGGATATCCCCATCTTGATACCAAAGCCAGCTTAACATCCCCATCTGAAAATAGAAATCTCACCAACCTGAAAAAAAAGTTTTACCGTTGGAGTTGACTCTGCCATCAGTCAAACTCAAAATTAGAAAACCCAGCGATGAGTGTAGTTCCACCATTGCAAAGTAAAACTAAAAGGGCCTTGGTAGAGTGCATGCCTCCACCACACAATGCCTGATCAAGTGGAACAAATCGGGCCCAATAAATTTTTGAAATATCATGCAACATATATCGTTTTGGCCCCATCTCTCAATGGTGAAGAATCCCTTTGAAAATTATTTATTATAGCCAGATCTGGAATCAGATCTTCACAAAAATTGAGTTAATTCGTCCTTGTCACACACCCAACCTGTCCACTAAGTTTTGTCTGAATCCCTCCACAACGTTTTGAGATATCGTGCTATATATCGTTTTTGGCCCTATCTCTCAATGGTGAAGAATCGCTTTTAAAAATTCTTGCAGCCGGATCTGAATCCGGATCTTCATCAAAATCGAATCGGTTCGATATCGTTACACACCCAACCTGCCCACGAAATTTAATTCAAATCTGCCCCTAACCATTTAAGATATCCTATTCACAAACAATGAAACAAACAAAGACAGACAGGGATGAAAACATAACCTCCTTACACCTTCATTGACGGAGGAAATTAGACAGCATCTGAAAATTCAAAGCCCGAGAGCATCTGGAAACCTGTGTGTGCTTGTCTGTCTATGTGTCTGTTCAGGCCAAAATGTTTTTTTTTTTACCATTTGAGCTTTTGTCATCAAATTTTCAACAAAGCTTTATGATGAGAATATGAAGAAGACAAATTAATAATTTGGTCAAAAAGTTAAAGGTACCATTCAGAATATGGAAGAAGAAGAAGAAGAAGTCCGATTACAAAGTGGACAAGCTTTATATTTTCAGATGCTTTCTAGTTTCCTAGTTTGGTTTAAATGTCAAAAGTCCGTGTTGATAAATCTGCCTTACGATCGTGGAGTTAGAAATCCCAAATATCATTTTCCATCATTCCGCATTCCTTTCCACAAATCATCTGCCGCATATTTTCCTCACCCACTAACGCATTATCCACGCACTCCCCAAAATGGTTAGCAGGAGGGGAACGAAGTGCAAAGGGAGGGTCTCCGTTTCAGTCAGGATGTGAGTCAACAAAAGTAAGATGTGCATGGGGTCTGTCCTGTCCCTTCCTATTTCTTTCAATATCAGCTCATCTTCGTTGCCAATCATTCATCCCATCATTCTTTGCCAATCACCAATACTTCACTTCCACATTGGATGGATCATACCAGCATGTGTACTGTAGTGTTAAGTCAATGATAAGGTTCCGAAAGCGGGTCTGTCATGTAAGGGATAAGGGGGAATGTATACATGATAATTGTTGCACATATATGTCTTTCCATTGTTTTCTCTGGATGCAAGTACTTGTTTGGCCTGCCACTGGGAATAGTTGCATTTTTATTACTGCCACTAAAGACCACTTCTTTAAGAAATTGTGTCCTGACTTATTCTGTCTGTTCTGATGGCAGCATAAGACTGAAGAGGCACTTGGCCAGCTCGGAGTCATTATCCAAATTCGATGTCAGATGCTGTTACCTGATGTTGGTTCCGCTCAGCTGACTGAATAAAGTCCGTTACACAACCACTGGCACGGTACCCGCTCGCACTCGGGCATTTGTGTATGGTAACATGACTCTGGGCGTGGGATCCTGTGGGAAATTCTGGGGCAACTGGCGATCATGGTCTCTTGAAGACATGCTGTCCTCTCAGAGTTATCCGGAGGTGACATCCCCAAAACCATAAATATATATCAGAGATGTAGGACTCGAGTCCACCTTTTGGGGGACTCGGACGTGCACTCAGACTCAATCTCAAGAACTTAGACTCATCCCGATTCCGGTTCAAGTCCGGCAAAATTTAGTGTACAATAAAACTTTTAGGGTACAGTAGAAATAAAAAGTATGCAGTAAAACTTAAAACTTTTAGTGTACAACAGCAAGAACAGTAACCAGAGCTAATTGGTTTCCCGGGAAAAACACTTGTACCGTGCAACCATGAAGAAGGTGATTATAAAGGATTAACGGACAGAAAGAAACAATCTTGTGCAGTGGAAAATGAAAATAACTCCAACCAATGTTCTAGATATTCGGAGATATTAAACACAAATGTCATACCTTCGTGTAATGGTGCGCGATCCCAACACAATCTGTTCTTTCAAAGAACACTTTTAATGATTTGCTGAATCAATTTAAACCAAAACACTTTTTTCTGTTTCCTAATAAGATTGAGGTTTTGGAGTGTAAAAAGAAGCCGGATCGAGTCATCTATTTATCCACAACATTACGGCTCAAGCGATCTTTCTTTAAGTACACTATGTTGAAAAAAAAATGTAACATACTTTACATCGTTGTATTTCTAAACACAAAAAGACGATTATTTGGACAGTCATATCATCAAGTTAGCTGTTAATTTATGTGTTTTGAAAAAAAACAATTAAAATAAGCAATTATATCTCACTCCTGATTGGTTAATATGATACCTTCCATATCTCCGTTATTATTTGAGATAGAACCTCAATTTGGTGTGCTTAACTGCAAATGCTACCCTGAGGATGTGTTAAAATCCAAACGCCAGAGCATGTCGGGAAAAACTACAGCAGGATTATGATTGGGGTTTTTCATATTTGTTTTTTTTATTTTTATTTTTTTAAAGAAAAAAATCATCTCAGTATGAAGGGGGGTTGCTCTGAGTACAGAGAGTTGTCGGAATGTCAAATCTGACCAAACCTGAAGGAATTCGAGCAGAAATAAGGGTTAAGGTTCCGGTTATGGTTATGAATTATTTATTTATTTTATTTTACTCTTTGTCACAACAAGGAAAGAGAGAAGGGGAAGGGTAATGATGTGGCATAAATTCAGCAAATGACATCATCACTGATGTGCTGGGGGTGTAGAACACCGATTGGACAGAGGAGCACGTCATGTGTGATTTATTGCCTTGAGGGCCAGAAACGTCGTCTCCACTTTTATTTATGGCAGATCAACTACCATTTGAGGCATTTTAAGAGGGTTAGTGAAATTTGTTTTATTTGTTTTGCCTTCCTTTGCCACCCACGCATACCGATATTTTTGTGCTGAATTTAGCGAGCATATTCCAAAAATAACAGCATGTCTAACTGGGGAAACGGTGGACGTACCCACACAATTCACACCTCTGAAACAAATGGTGAAAACGGGATGGTGTAAACAGCTGGATAAAGTGAGCAACAAACAACAACAATCCATTCCAAACACCACATCCGCTTGTGTACAACACCCAACGGGAACCCCAACAATCAGACAAGGCACACCTCATCACTTCCAACCAAGATACAAAATCAGCCATGTTCGTAACCTGGAAACAGAAAAACAACATGCGCACACACATGCTCACCCATGCACACACGACACCAGATCACGTGTCAGTAAAAACAAAAAATAGAGCGGAGCAGCCCATCAATGATGCAATTTGTAACCTGTGACCGGGTCTGTTGTTGCTTATTGCTCAAATTAGCAGAGCAGATCCAGTTTACTTTTGGTTGGAAAGCACCTTTCTTCTTTTAAAATGTGTGATCCCAACCACCCCAATCTTCCACTCTACATAAACACATACATATATGTGTGAAATGCTGGTTCACAATTATTTTCAAGTAAAGCTAGCAAGCGAACTCAAATCTCACCTCTTACATCACTGCATTGATGGAAATGGTCAGAAGTTTGAGGTTGAGGAAGGGCTGAAGCCATTTGTGACAGGCCAGAGCCAACCACGGTGTGCACAATATCCCCCAGCTGCAGATTGACAAAAAAAAAACACAACACCGTGGACAAAGTTAGCCAGTGGTGCAGCTCTGGAGGAAGAAATAAAAGGAGCTTTCCATCAAATCTATCGCCGAGACGACAGTGTGGGTAGCAATCTTATCGTGGTGATTGTACTATGATGAAACTGAGAAACATTATTTATTTATTTATTTATTTCACTGAGGCACCATCCAGCTACTTCGGCACAGCAACGCAAGCACAGCTCGCTCATGCTGAAGAATTGCTCTCTTTCTGTGACAAATTCATTTATGAAGAGTGAACTAGTTGCTCTCCAAAAAAAACCTCTGCATAATGGGATTTCAAGAGATTGCCACTGCAAATCGAACCTAAGACCACAGAACTCAAAGGTGAGCATGGAAGTTTCGCATATTTAATGTTCGTCATCAGGGATAGAGTATAATCAAATATGACACCATCATCGGTAGTTGAGGATGGAATATCATCAAAGCCCTCCCCACGTTGGTTCATCAAGAACATGTAACTAGAACCAGCACGGACAAAAATACACTTGTCGAGGTTACAATTATCACCCATGATCAGCAAGCATGACTAACCACACTCACGAATCAATGACACCTGATAACTAATGACATCACCGCCTCCGCTCAGAGCACATATTTACAGTCAATCGAGAGAGACCATTATGGGCCATGTTCTGATCATTGCAGTTACATGGAACAAAGGTTCCATGTGCAAGTATAATGACACGACAATGAATTTGATAATGCATTACAGTAGCACGCCATTCACCATGGAATACCGGACAGTTGGAAGTTTCTGGTTACTGCATCGCTTATGAAAATGAAGTAAAAGTGTCGTTTTCCAAGGGAAAATGGAAGGAAGACAACGGGGAGGTGGACGATGCCATCAGCTTCCAGATGCAGCAGCCGTGCGGTGAAGAAGAACCAGTGTGTGGACTCTGTTACAAACGTGCATGCATACGTAGATGAGCACATGCGAACACACAAGCCAACATAGTGCACTGTGGCTGATTATAATAACAGCATTTTCAACAAGTTTTCAAAGTAAGCCACTTGAGTTTGTCTCTGTCCATTTCTTTTTGCATTGTTGTGCATCGGTGAGCATAATAATAGAGGCAATAGCAAACGGGCTGTTCAGAAAGCAAATTCAATCAATAAATACATGACAATAATATTGATAGTTACTACTATCCTTGATATAAATTAAAATTTCAATTCGGGAGTTTTAAATATAATTATTATTTCTAAAATCTGCAAATATATATATATATATATATATATTTTTTTTTTAACCATAAAGGGGAGGGGTGATTAAACTTGCATTTTAAGTAAATAATTGCAAATCTCTAAAATCCCACACTTTAAAATGTGCTCAGAATATTAACATTCGATTTATACATTGTTTATTTAACACATCTGCAAGACTCATGTGACATTCTCCATTATCTGAAGTCGAAGTGAAATTGTGGCCTTCTCACCTTGTACCCCGTTGTCCTCTAAGTGCTTTGGTCAATTCACCTCCTGGTTCAGAGCTTGGCTCCTGGGAAGATCTGCATGATCTAAAGTCATCAATGTCAATACACATCGCCTGTTGGAGAATCTACATCCCAGAGGAGTTAGTTATTGGTCGACAAAAAAATTAAACTTCACACCATCGCTTGTGGATTTCCAGGCTTTAGGGGATTCAGGACAGCTGAAAGTCACAATTTGATCCCCTCAATCCCCTCATAGTCTTCAACTTGAATTAGTAATTCAATTCAACACGAAGAAGCATTCATGACGTTTATTCATCCATCGAGCGAATCTACATCTCAAGGTGATTCTATTACGAACTTGAACGGCACTCGATAGGGCACATACCTCTGCCAGGCTGAAAAGTTAAAGTTTTGTAGCCCACTGATGAGCCAAATCTGCATCCGCACCTTAGCCAAATGCCAATGATCTTGTTCTTGTCACCTACCCAACTGATCTATCAAGTTTCGTCCAAATCCGTCCACAAAGTTTTGAGATCTCGTGCTACGCATCGTTTTTGGCCCTATCTCTCAATGGTGAAAAATCAGTTGAAATGTTTTTTTATATTCATGTATCCAGATATGGATCTTTACCAAAATTGAATACATTGGTCCTTGTCAAACACCCAACCTGTCGACCAAGTTTTGTCCGAATCTGTCCATAACTGCGAGATATCGTGCTCACAGACAAACAAACAGACAGACAAGGGTGAAAATATATCCCCTTTCCACCTTCGGTGGCAGGGGTAATTGAACAAGTTGGACGAATCATTATTTTCCCGATTGAGCTGGGTATGAGGGAGCAGGTATGCCTTTCAGGCAGTGCTCTACCCACCACCACGGTCTTCAACGTGCAAGGAATTTAGAAATCGAACAAAGCGTCGGCAAACAAGAGGCCTGCTCTTTGATGCTCACAAGCGATCGCTCGCAGGCAGCACGGTTCTGCACAATCCTCGATAATCTCTTGGATTTTCCCCTTGCAGAATTAGATTTTCTGATTTTGCTTTCTTGACTCCTGTTATTGAATCATTCAGCAAAGAATCAATCAGCCCTTGTGAAATTTTGTGAGTGTTGGAAGTTGTCCATTTGCTCAGTATAATTCTTCATTATTTATAACTGTTGAAAACAATTTGTGAACGTAAAATTTCAGAAACTTTGTGGCGACGCAATTGGACGATAAAAGTGTGATCTTTCCGCTGTATCGTATCGAGAAGTTCCAGACAGAGGCAGCTTTTGTGAATCCATGGTCCCAGCTCAAAATGATTTCAGATAAATTTAACCAAGGGGGTGGAAATAGCACTGAGAGGACCGAATGACATTTCAGGTAGACTCTGGGGTTGGGGGGCACGGGGGGGGGTTCTTTTACTTTCAGCTGTAACACAGCAAAATGCATGCCATTGTAATTCAACAAGAGGACAGGAGGCAAAGGAACACTCCAGCTGTGGTAAATGGCAGCTCCTTTGGGCAATCCTTCAGAATTAACAATAATGGGATTTGATAACCCTGCTGCCTTGAAGTGAACGTGAGTTGCACCACTATTGTAATAATACGAAATTGTATATATTGTTGCTTCGAGCACTGGATGGTAAAATGGTTACATTCCCAATGCCGTTGCACAATTGACAAAGTAGCTCTTTCCAGTTCCTAATGAACATTCTGCGAGTCTCAAACAGCTTAATAAAGAAAATAGATATAACGACAGCAGTAATAACTACAAAATAGAATATATAACGCATATACATTGATGGATAGTCCTCTGCCCATATTCGATGTTAAACCAAGCTGTTACGTTTTATCTCGATTAAAGGTCACATGAAAAACCTAAGGTGCCTTGAAGTACAGCAGGAGAGAGAAAAGGAGGATAAATCGAAGAGAGAGGCACAATTTGATGCTTTGAACTCGAGTTATGGTCGGCAAAACGGTTTTCAAGGAGAACATGACCTTTGACCTCAATAGTGACATACATCATCTCATTTGAAAAATTGGAACTGCTCACAGCAGACATATTAATGGAGTACTGCTCTCCCCTATTGACTGACACCCCCACTTCATGTCTGCTTTGGATTCTCTCAAATATAAAGATCTCCAAGGTGTTGGCATCTTCCGTGATGAGGCCAAAGCACAAGGCCTCTTGCTTTCACATCGCAAACGTGTCAGTGGCTTCTAATTTTTACCCCCTTTTCTCCGCTGTTCAATCTGCCTGAAGCTGTTCAATCCCTCATCCCATCACAACTTCACGTTGACTGTACACAACAATCTCATACGTTCTCACATCCCTACCCATGATCATTTCTACTTCGGTAACCCTGCCTAACCTCAAACATTTTACCTGCAAGGTTTCTTCTTCTTCCTCTCTCTCTCTCTCTCTCTCTCTCTCTCTCTCTCTCTCTCTCTCTCTCTCTCTCTCTCTCTTCTTTTCCCATTTGTTAATTCTCTTCCTCGATACATACACCTACTGCCCCATTTGTCAGTCCATTCTCTTTTTGCCATTTGTCTCTCCCCCTTTCCCTGAGCATAAATGTGGAATAAAAAAAAAATTCAGAGCCTAATGGGACTGCCTTGGCATTGCCTTGGCAAGTTGAAATGGTATTGCCTTGGCAAGTTCAGAGCCTAATGGGTCCTTGCCTTGGCAAGTTTTAGCCCAGCAAGTCATTAATACGATGCAAAATCGACATGGGAATTTTGGAATTTCAACATTATTGATTCAAAAGCATGCAATCGGGGAAAGAAAGTCTACTTTATAGACAGGGCAACATGCTCCACAGTGCCGTCACTCCACTGGCACCGCATCACATTACAGTTTTACTTCAATCTGAATCCAATGGCAATCAAACTCGGTATTAGAAGGGTGAGAATTGGGAAAATTACCATGATGCTCATCAATAAATACAAGGACATGAGTAGACAATGACTTCTGGTTTTGTGTTATTTCACGACCAGAATAGATCTTTTCTGCTCTGGGAGAGTCTGAAAAACTGAGGATAACTGTTCAGGAAGTGTCATCTTTGACAGTTTTTGTTGATTACCTCTGCTCCAAAGGTGGACGGTGGCTCTGCTTTCACTCATGTTTGTTTCACTGTGAGTAGGATATCTCAAAAAATAATGGACTGATTCAGACGAAGTGTGGTGGACAGGTTGGGTGTGTGACAAGGACGAATTGATTCAATTTTGGTGATGATCCAGATACAATAATTTTTAAAATGATTCTTCACCATTGAAAGATGGGGCCAAAAACTATATATAGCATGATATTTCGAAAAGTTGTTGGCAGATTATTTCCAACATTATAACAGCTTGGTTTTGTATTCCCAACAGCTAAATTGGCATGGAGTGGAGAACGATGAAGCAGAACCACAACCTGCCCACTTTGTCAGTGTTGTGCAGACTTGTCCCGTGGGTCGATAAGACCACCACAAAATCGACTCACAAACAACTCAGGGCGGCCATGGCGGTGTTGGGACATTCGTTTCCAATACCCTCCAAAAGCACCACCACAAGGGTCAGTGGGAAACGACCACGATGAGCTTCTTCAGGAGGTCGAGCTCCTCTTATTACAGATGGGAGCCTTCACGCCAAAACACTGCAACGTTTGGAAATATATTTCCCGTTAATCACGTTTTTAATCGCTTCACAACACTTCCTACTCAGATGCATTAATTTGCACTTGATGATGTTACCCTGTTGGCTACACCTGCTCCCCTCCGCAAAGCTCAACTCCAATACATTGGAGAGACGACGCTCCAATCACGGAAAAGGTAAATATATTGCATTCCCATTTCTCGAGAGGCCGAGAAAATATCGACTACAAATATTCATCTGCATATCCAGATGTGTGCATCCCATGCCAAACGCTTCTCGGGAGGAAAATGGCAGATATTCTTCTTTAATGTTTATTTATTTATTTAACGAATACTCAAACCATGTCACGTCCAGAAAAAAAAAACAAAAAACTTAAATTTGCTGTGTCTCTCTCGTTTTGACTTGAGCACTTGCCTAAGGATTGACGATTGTTATGAAAACAAAAAAAAATCCCAAAAGGTCACTCTGATGACCTTTGGGGTTTTGCAAATGAGACTATTTCTGCTTCACTAGCTCCCTGGTCCCCCTGCATGTTACCCTGTCCAAATCACCTTTAGTCCAACGTCATGCTTGGACAGCCTCTTCCAGAAAGAATTGGGCAAGAACCATTCCACACTCCTTCCTCGCCAACCCCACCAGAACAGTGGGAATAATCGGGGGTGACAAAGAAGAAGAATAAGAAGTTTGCTGTCCTTTTTGCTCTTTCCTTCCATGTCTGCTTTTTTTTTTCTTCTGTCTTTCTTCACCTCAATTTTCGTTGTCGTGTGTGTGTGTGTGTGTGTGTGTGTGTGTGTGTGTGTGTGTGTGTGTTTTCCGCACTTGGCATTATGGTGTCTTGGGGTTTTTTTCTTTGCTAAAATCACATACCTATGCATTACATTTTGTCACGATGGAGGGTGAATTCTCGGTAATGTCAGCTTATCCTTGCTTCTGACCACGGTTAGGAGACCTCGATCAATGTCCTGGTGATTCCATCCATCGTTCTCCCTGTTTGCCGAAGCAGATCAGCACCAGCCTCCAGCAGCAAGACGAGTTCTTCATACCACATCATACAATGGCTGTTTGTTGTAAAAGTGGAGGGTTTAGCCATTTCTAATCCAGGAAGGATTGACATTACGTGTTCAATCCCTTTTTCTGACCATTGTGAATCTATGGAAGATCAGGGTTAACTGATGGTGTGAAAAAAAAACCACAAAAAGAACAAGATAAAAATTTGGCCATAAAGGTGCAGACAAAGACAGATGCCTATTTTATAATACATATTCTGTTTATGCCTTTTTCACTGTCTCGGGTTACAACACTGGAGTCTCAAATGCCAAGGTCATGCAGAGAACTCTGGCCGTCCACCCAATTGGAAGAACAAAGCACCGTGAGGAGCCTGGGAAGCACAGGAGAGGACCTACGGTGCGTACAACATGGCTTCCTTCTCTCTGTTGTTCGAATCCTGTTTGGTACAAGTGCAAATTGAACCATGTTTGAGAGAGCAATAACGGTGGCTTTAAAGGCGCACAATTTCCAAATTGGTCGAACTCAACCTCATTCCACATTTATCGGAAGCATTTGGCATGTATCGATCAGTTTGAATTCCCGAAATGTAAATGGATATTTGGGAAATACACACACACAGCACCTCTAAACTGGAATGGTGGTTTTGAACCTATGTGTCATACCAGCACTTGCTGCAAGGGGCGTGACCAACAAGAGGTGTTCGCCACAAACCCACCCTGCTTGCAGACCCATTCCCAGTGAATAATATATCTAAACAAGACTCTGTGGCCTCATGGTTAGAGCATACTATCTCAGTCTGGGAGGGTGGCGGTTTGAACCCTGCCTGAGCTCCTGAGTCATACCAACAACTTAAAAACTCCAAAGACATGCATCCTGCTTCTTTGCTTGATACGCAGCATTTTTAAAAAGGATAGAGCATGAACAAATAACCATGTGTTGGCAATTATAGCGCAGGCTCAATGGACCTAATGGCCTCCTCCTGCGTTGAAGTTCCTTGTCAGTGAACTAGTATTATAAAATGTGGCTGGTAAGATTGTTATCAATTTTATTATGCATTCCATCTCGGTTTCAGTGCCTGCAAAACACAAAGCCACCCACTGCATAAAGCGGCGTCACTTGATTGACACAAATTTATGCAGTGGGCAGTTGTAAAGTCGATAGCATTCATCACTACAGCTCTTCTTTGTACACACCTAGCGACAACCGACTTCATAGGTACATGCACTACCTAAGCGTTTGGCTTGATGCACAAATTTGTCAGCAATACATACCAGGACCAAAACATTGATATCTGAACATTTGCAGGCCCTGGGGAGCAATCCGTCACTCAGAAGCCAAACATATCTGGAATATCTCTTTTCCCCTCTTTGATGTCCCGTACTCTTCACAGAGCGCCGTTTCCGCCTAAGCAGCTTCCTGAGCAAGGGTTATACTGGGTAGTTTGCAATTGCCTACCCAGCAGTAGTTATGGCAGGAATTTGGAATTTGTTCATGGTGCCGGCGATAGCTCACATCCTCCACCGAAGGACATTGTGGGGTCCTCAACGCCCACCAGGTAATGCCGGCAGAAACACATTAACGAATCACCCAGCGTGTGAAACACCGGGATGACAGTTTACACCTGGGTCAGGATTTAAACCAAAGCGAGACAGCTGACCGGCGAGTATCTGGAATATACAAAACCATTAATTGTACTTGAGCTGTTTTTTTTTCTTTCTTCTTTTTCTTTGCAGCATAGGTGTGATGTAATCATCGTTAATGACAAACCACTTATACGGTATTTTTAGTGGTTCCTCGGCACCATGAGATGCTCTTAAAATCACGCAAAAATTGCATCGTGCTGACATTCGCAAGCCCTTAGGATGCCGCAAGGGCCTGTTATGACTGGTGGAATGTGAAAACCATGCTTCAGGTCTGCAAGCTGCGTTTATGCATCACATGGCAATTGTGTTCACGTTGCAATTACTCCAGCAAAATGAAACAAATTGGTCATGCCCAATCCCGTTATCAAAATAATCATATTGCCTGATAATGCAGTTTGTTCTATGATTGAAGCACGGACACCTTTCTCTTCGTTTATTTTGGACCATAATAGTAGCTCATGCAAACTTTCACTCATGACTTGTCGGTGAAATGCAAATATAAAAGATTAAAAAAATTTTTTTTTCACTCAACGTTTAGAGGCACACTGTCATTCTTTTTGTGCAGGTGTTGAACAATCCTAATACATAATAAACAAGCAGTCATAGACTGGTACTTACGAAATCGTCAACTTGACCTCTGACCTTGTCTAATAAAAGCTGTCTCTAGAGAAGGTCGCAACGCAAACCAGAAGTTTCTACGATGATTCTGTACCAAACCATCAAAAATTGTAACGTCGACCGAAGCAAAAATCTCCATTTCTCCACGCAATTATTTAATATTATTTTATCAAAGTCACAAAACCGTAATATTCGGCCATCCACCAACAATCTTTACATAATCCGACAGCTTCGCAAGTCAGGCATGCGACGATTACCTTTATTGGGATAAAAAATGACTTTTAAACACCTTCTTTATCGAAAACACCGTCAGCGCGCACACGCAAAACCTTTACGTGACTCAACGACGTGTCTGCTCGGGCGCGCTGCACCATGTGACGACCCGTGATGCGGCGAGTGAAATATTTTTTATACAATCTTAAAACATTTCCAAAACATCCTATTTTTACCAGAATTTTGACCACCGAGTGTTAAGCGTCCTAAGCGATCGCAAAAACCGAAGACAAAATTTAAATCTAAGTTAAAACGAACTCATAACGTCGACCGAAGCAAAAATACTCCATTTCTCCACATGAATTTACGGAATTATGTTTGACCTCACTGTGACCTTGACCTTTGACCAATTTTGACCAAAATCTAATCAGCGCTAGCCATCACCCTCCTGAATCACGTGGTGTAATTTGACATTGGTAGCTTCTTCCATTCTCGAGTTATCATGCCTACAAACAAACACACACACACACACACACAAACAAACAAACACACAAACAGAGGACGGAAGTCATCAATATACTTACGAAATCTTTCGATTTCGTAAGTAATAAATAAGAATGTCATACAACAATAAGAGTTTGGGTTAGCCTTCTTGGTGGTCCCTTTGGAGCCCTCTGCTCATGAAGCTGGGATCCCGGGTTGAAATCCCATCGGCTTTATTGATTCGCCGATTTCTATCAGTTTTTTTTTTTTTTCTACAAAATTGAAGCTCATGGAAGAATGAAGCAACGGAGTGGGAAGCAAATGCACTGATAGTTGGGCAATGCGGTGAGAAGCAGGGGAATGAACAAACAGGAATAAAAGAAATCGGAGTAATTGAGGCCTACAACAGCATGTGGCCTGGACAACGACCAAGTACAAAAGCATACATGCGAAGGTACTCGATGTGTCAATGCATTCCATTGACAAATTGGAGAAGCACTCGGTAGAGAGCATACCTCCACCAAGCTGAACAGTTACGTTTTGTATCCCAGTGAGAGGCCAAATTTGTATCCAGACCTTAACCGAAATCTCATCGGCTTGTTCTTGTCACTTCGCTCATCCACTAAGTTTTGTCATAATCTGTTGGCAGTTGGCATAAGGTATTTTTTTCTAAGCCACGCCCACTTTTCCTAAGCCCCGCCTACTTTTGCTAAGCCCCGCCCACTCTTACATAAT